>WTSP01007518.1:0-35992 GCA_025331215.1 Actenoides lindsayi | reverse complement strand
GACAAGACAAGACAAGACAAGACAAGACAAGACAAGACAAGACAAGACAAGACAAGACAAGACAAGACAAGACAAGAAAAGAAAAGAAAAGAAAAGGATATTATAATTTCACCCCCTAATATTAATACTAATATAAAGTACACAAAGTTATAGTGGTGAGCTGCACACTCCCAGCAGTGAATGCCAGATATCAAGTGCCGTGAGCACCACAGCGTCACAGTCACAAAGAATAGGAGAGTTGGCCTTGGGAGCAGAATGGTGAGCAAGACCCTCCAGGGCTGGTGGCCATCGGGAGAAGAGCCCATTACCAGTAAACTTTCCAATTTACAGGGAGCGTGACTTTTATGGTATGGAAAACTTCTGGTGGCCAGCTTGGGTCAGCTGCCCTGGCTTTTGCTCTTCTGAGCACCTGGCTAACTCAAAGCTGCTAAAGACCTTGATCGCTATGGAGACCCACATACCATGACTGGCCAGGGATGAAAACAAAGTGTCTGATCAACTTTGTTCTCATCAAATCAAGTGCTGCAGTCTTCTCAAACATGTAGCTTTCTTGAATAGAGAGCTGATTCTAGGATTCTATCCTGGCGAAGTCAGGACATAAGTAAATAAGGTGCACAGCTTTTACTATTTCCACAAGAGAAGTATAAGAAATTCTATGTACTGGGACAGTGAAATGCAGAGAGCATCCCCTCACTGGGTGCTGGGAAGAAGCAGAAAAAGACAAAGTCAGGGGTTGTCTCCTGTTGCATGGAGAAGGAAGAAATATCCTCTGAGGAACAGGCTGGCACCAGAGCGAAGAACCGACACAAAGAGTCACAGCACAAAGGATGATGACACTTCATGAAATCAGAAGACACCGCTACACTGATTCATGATACAGCTTCATACACATTACACTTCAAAAGGAGCTGAAGGACAGGGATGTCCGAGGTATCCTCTTGGAAGTAAATGAAGGAAATCAGAAGATGCATGGACCTGACAGTGAAAATGCTGCTTACCTAGGAGGTATAAGCTAAATAACTGGGGGGTTAGGATAACAGAAAAACTGCACACCTTGGAAAGTTCTTCTTCTGCAGAAGACCAGGCTGTCTGGAGCTGCACAGAAGGGTTTCAGTTGACAGAAGTGTGTGAAAAGAAGGGACCACCAAACCCTCAGAGCGTACAAAATCTTTGTGTTGGCAACGTATAACAGAGACAAAGACTATGCTGTGCAGAAATTTATAAATTGATTATGTATCAAGATTAAAAGCCCAGGTAATAAATGCAAGGAATAGAAATTGCTTGTTTAGAAACATGCATTAGAACTAGCTGATATTAATGAAACCTAATAGGATGACACATGACAGGAATGTTGATTAAGTTGTTTATAATCTCTTTAGAAAACATCAACTCGACAAAAGGAAAATAAAACTGGCTCTCAGTATAAAATGGTGATGCTGGCAACCATGAAGTCAGTCAACTGGAATATTTATTCATCCACAAAGCTTGTGGTGTCCCTCCAGATGATACACACTTGATACCATTAAATACAATTGAGCTTTATAAGTCATCCCTATAGAGGATGACTACCTCTTAAACATATATCAATAATGTCTGCGACATACCCCACACTCGTCATCACGAGGCAGTTTGTTCTGAATGGTATAAAGTGGAGATTTCAGTCTGACAAAACTACTGGATGACAATTTTTTCACAGAAAAGCTACTTCCAGCAGGAACAACATCTATATCACATCTCATCTTGAGGAGCACAGAGAACTGGTTCACAGAACAAGGACAGCTTGAGGTATCAACAGCCATGACTTTGATCACATCCACCATGTGAACACAAAATAAGGAGACAGGACAAGCCAGTTAAACTCTTTGTCTTTCAAAAGGGCAATTTCACAAAGCCAAATACTAACACATCAGTTCGGAGAAAAAATATTTAAGCAGGAAAATATATACATGGTATTTGCAAACTATTTCATCACGTTTGCCAAAGAAGGGTCCCAGAAGGTCCCGGAATCCAGAAAGACCCAAATTAGTTTCCAAAGAAATCAATAAAAGCCCATCCTGGTTTTGAGGTAAATAAAAGTAGACTGGGGGGCAGGGGGGGGCTATACCAAACTGATGAAGGGAGAAATTTGTGTTAAGAAGTGCGAAGGAAAACAAACGTGCACAGGGAATATCAGTGGCTTGAACCGGTAATGATAAAAATACAAAAGCAAATGGGAATGGGAGATTCATCAACAGTATTATTAAAAAGGTGGAATTTTTAAATATATCTTTGATATGTGCAGACAAAGTGGCTAGGTGGTAGTGGGACGTTACACACTGCTGGTGACCAAGTACTTTTAAGCCCATCAGTTCTTAAACTTAAAGGTAAATGCTAATTACCTTTTTTTTTTTTTTTCAATCAGAACTTTATATTTGAGAAGTGGGCTTTTTAAGTGGCTAATAATGAATTTTCAGACACGTTAGGACATGAGAGAAGTCTCAGCCATCCAGGGAAAGCTGAAATTGTGCCAATATTTTTAAAAGGGAAAGAGGATGGCCAAAGTGGAAGAGCATTAGCTGACTTTGATTGCCAGAAAAAAAGCAGTGATGGGATTGATTGTGCAAGGCTTGAGTAATAAAGAATTAAAAGGGGCTAATAAAATTAAATGCTAATCAAGGTGGGTTTAAGTAAAATGGATCTTCTCAAACTAATTTGATATCTTTTTAGGAGATTACAAGTTTGGATGACAAATGTAATAGTGTTAAGGTAATAGACTTCTGTAAGGCACATGACTTGGCACCATTGCCTAGTATTTTGAGGAGGAAATAGGAATGATATAATTTCAACATGGCACTCGTTAAATGAATTAAAAACCACCTAACCGATGTAATTAAATAAGGAATCATCTTTAAGAAGCTATATGTTTTGTAGGGTCCTCCAGGTAGTGGTTCCTGTCCCGACATGATTTAACTGCTAGGTCTTGACTGAGAAACCTGCCCTCCCCCTTCCCCCTCCCCCCCCTCCCCCCAAAAAAAAGGTGTTGCTGAAACTTTTGATAAATGACCCAAGTGTTGGACTGTAAGAGATATTGAATAGGGTGACTCAGATGTACAGTCTGATCTAGATTTGGGGGTTTTTGAGAAAATGAGGTACAGCAAATTGGTCTCCATTTCAGTATGGCCGTGGATGAAGTTGTATCCCTAAACACAGGGACACAGACCAAAGTGACTTTGCCCTGGGGAGAAGAGCTCAAAAAAAAAAACAACAAAAAAAGGACTTGGTATGGGCCTGCCTGGCAGAAAGCACCTGATGTGCCCAACTGGTGCCGTGGCCAGAAGAGCAACTGTAGCAGTTGAGTGGGTAAAGCCAGCAGAAAGAGGTTACACATGCTTTGCATTTGGCATCCCTACTGCTGAGGTTTGAAAATGTCCCAATTTGGACAGCTCTGACTCTAGCATGGTTTTGAGAAGCTGGAATTGACACGAGGGGGACCTATGGAAATGGGAAAAAGACTGGAAAATTTGCTCTAAGAGGTGAAAATCTGAGGAGCTTACTATCTTGCTGAGAAAAGAAGAGGCTCAGGATGATTTCACCGTGACTTTTATATAACTGCAGGTTGTACAAGCTGGAAGCTGCACGGAAGTCAAGTCACATCTGAAATAATATAACCTTAAAAATACATATATAACTATTCCTATGTATTTATATGGTGTTTTCTTTACAAAAAGCGTAATTAGCCACTAAAAGAACCTTTGAATGATTGCTGTTATTTTGCAACTAGCAATTCTTAAATCAAGACTTTAATTTTTTTCTGTATCATCTGGTAAAAATTAATTATGGGAATCTCATTCATTAAAAATAAACAAACAAACAAACAAACACCCGTGTGAACCCTTTCAGCTTAATTTATTGGGCTTTGGATGAGGCCCTGCCTTAATTATGGGGAATTCTGCAAAATGACCAGTGGCCAGGGTGTTTCCACCCGTGTCGCCTCTCTGGGACTGTACAAACCACTGGAACTAAGAAAAATACTCCTTTACCCAGAGATGTCATTTCACATCCTGGCAGGCAATTAAAATGCAAATTAAAAATGTTAATTAGAACTGTTTCAACATCTATTCTAATGCACAAGATGGGAATTCTGTACAGCGTACTGAGAAAGATGCATTGTTCCTCGGGCAAAACCTTCCCGCCGCTCTTGCTCAGGAGGTTGAGCCTGATCCTAAACTCTGGGATAAATCCACTGAAGCCTGGGCAGTCGCAGTATACTGCTGATTTAACAAGATCAGAACGAAGCCAACACAGTGAAAGAAGGTGTGAAAGGGTATTTACCCCACAATGAAACATCTGTGTTACACTATTTTAACTATTCCCACCCCTCCTTTGTTTTTCTTTTAAATCAGTCAATTTATGTGTAGCGATAAAGTCAGACACTGCTGACATAAGGCTCAAACACACTGGACAGCAGCCTGGGGATAACCTCGTTTTAACAAGGCATCGGGAGGGAAGGAGGAGGCTGTGTTATAGTGCTCAGCGCCTGCACAGTACCACAACTAGGCTTTTATAACAACAGCTCTGTAAATGCACGTTTCCTTTCCACCTTAAACATGCAGTTGCTCCACTAAGGCTCATCCCAATACACCCTGATGTTTAAGACAACTTTCTTCCTTTTCCTGCTTAAAATCTACCTACATCAAAGATGAAATCTGGAAGCTCCCAGAGCTGTGATGAGGTTGTTTTTACAGCTATTTGAGCAGCATGTTATACCTGCTTATTTGAAGATGATGATATTTGTATTGTCGCTGAGAATTCATGCCAAGCATAATTTTGGGGCATTGTGAAGGTATCATATTTGCATATTTTAAGTATTGATATAATACAAAATTCTTTTTATGACTCTTTTCACAGTATGATAATGCTCTTTCCATTGCATGACAGCCTTTAGCATAGAAAAACTCAAAAACAGATGAAAATTGTTTTTTTTAAAATGGATTTTTTTTTTTAAATCTGATTTTAATTTTCCCATGTTTGGAGCATCCTTTACTGTTCATGACCTGCTTCATATCATCCAGATAAAAACAGTAATTGCACAGAGATCTAGGCACTTCACACAGTAATGCCTTAATCAAAGAAATGACTGCATTCTGAAGAAGTTTGTTGGTTTGTTTTTTTTTTCTGAAGTGCATTCTATTTCTAGCCTTGCAGGCTTTATGCCAGTTTCTGATGTAGAAGATGGCCCATATGAATCTCTTCTTTCTTTCCTTTCTCTTCTGTCCCTTTGCCTAGCCCCAGCCCTCTCTCTGCCCTTCCCTACCTCTTCATCCTTTGAGCATAGAGACTTTATTTCTGCTCTTGCGGGCACCGCTCCAAGCCCTAGGATAGAAACAGTTGGTACGGAGTCTACAAGCCTCTTCTTCCTTCCCTCCTCTGATTTTCATCTTTCATTTCTCTTGTCCTGCTTCCTCACGCTTTTAGCAAACAGCTATTGTGCTGTACCTTTTTGTCCTGCTCCAAAAAGAAAAAAACCCCAAGCTCTCCTGGAGCTACCCCCTCCCCGTGAGCAGCCCCTGCTCCTTGGCAATGGCAGCAGGTTGGCCTCAGGGCAGGGGATTCGAAGGGGCCAAGTAGCTCAGGTGGGCTGGAGGATGTGCTAATGAGCAGCACATGTTACTGGTGAGCTCCATGTTTACAGGGGCTTCAAAGTGAGAAAAGCCTCAGAGGAAAGAAAGGGAGGAAGGAAATCTAGGGACAGATGCTGGCTCTTCTTCCACAGTCTGCTTCAATGTGATCTTCACTATCTGTGCGGTGAGGGGTATATTTCTATGTTATTTTAGCTGTCTGGAAACCCTGTGATGCTTGACTGGTGTGGGCTTTCTTGTGGTGTGGGGTCATAGCAGCTGGTGTTATGGTGACCTGGTCCCTCTGGGCAGGCTGCAGCTCTGGGGGGCTTCTCTATATGCTGGTGGCCAGTATTTCTTTGTGATGTTTTCTTACTCTAGAAGGGTTTTCTAAGCAGTCGGAGTACATAATTTGGCAGTTTCAAACTGGAGCTGCCTGCTTACCAGTTTCCTGTTAAAGGTGCCATACATGAGCAGCTACTTTGCTGAGGGACATAACAATGCGTGAAACTTGGATGTACGGGTTGGGAAACAAGAGTGTCTGGTGGGTTGGTGACCTGGCAGTAACATAAGAGTTCTGTGAATCTGCAGATTTGTCAGTGTCTTCAGTCTCCTTCAGCTTATTCTCTTCTGGAGTGAAGGAAGTGAAACCTCTAACAATGTTAAAGCACTGTTGAAAGGCCTGTTTCCCTTTAGCTTTAGCAAACCTTTTATCTCCATCTCAGAAGAGACATGTACGCAGTCACAGGCACTGTGAGTTCTGGGGACAGAGCGGCAGGGAAAGTCTGAGGCTGGGTGAAGGGGCCTGGCAATGTCCTTGAAGGGAACAGGTTGCTGTCCACAGCCGAGTTAACTCCCAGGAATCCATGTCTGCTGTTCTCCAGGCTTTGCTGAAGGGGCTGCTGAAGGCAGACGTCTCCCTTGATTACAGGGTGTGCTTAGCCTCCCTTCATGCCCCATGGGATGCCTGACAGCATTAACTGATTAGCTCAGTCAGATGCTTGGTATCCACGCACCCCAATGTCAAGCACAAGGGCTGGGTTGCAGCCAGGAGGCCACGTCCCAGCTTTTGTACGTGAAGGCCAATGTCTCCCTTCCCAATGCCTCTGGTAGGCCCCTCGGGGAATGAGGCAAGAGACCTTGCTTAATTTAAGGCTTTTTTTTTTGTCTACCGAAAAGAGTTGCATCTGTGGGTAAGAGCCAGTGACAGCTCCCTGCAGCTTGATGGCTGTCACCTGCTGCTGCTGTGTTTTGGTGGCAGCAGATGCCACTTTGCGGGGAGCGCTGGCAGAGACCTGTGCTGCCAAAATCCCCCTGAGGTGTTGCGCTCCTCGCCTCCCGCCCAAAGTGGCAGCGCGTGCTGCTGTCCCTGGGGGTGACAGAGCAAACGGCAGTCCTGCTGGAGAGGACGCGGGGTCGCTGTCCTCCACTTGGAAAGGGAATTTCGGAGATTTGCATTGATGTTTATATTTTCATAACTGCCTTAGCTCTGCCGCAGTGTTTACACACCGCAGCGGGAGACCATTACCCTGGGATAATGTTCAATCCCACTGATATTATCTGCCTCACAGGGGATCTCTGCCAGCCCCTCCTGGCTGGGTGGCTGACCCTTGGTTAGGGGGAGCTGCTGCAAAAAATAAAGCTCTCTTCTTCTTACAAAATTTATCCATCCAGTAGTTTGCATTTTAAATATGAAAAATTACCTAGGTTATTTCAAAATTCTGGCAGATGACATTCAATTTGGGTGGGTTGGTTGGTTTGTTTCTGAGGTCGGATAAATGGTTGGCAAGTGCCGTCCCTGCCTTTAAGAACTCACTAAAAAAACCAGCATGATTTGATTTGCTTGTGCAGCAAAAAGATTGTTCTTTAATCCCTTCAGAATTGTTGGATTTGATACTTCTGTCAGCTGAGCTAATGAAAAATTCTCCAGCAGGATGTGTTGGGAAACCCAGAGACATCCATCCCCTCTCCTCTCCTGAAGATGATGGGTATCTTGAAAATGGTGTAGCAAGGGACACAACTTCTGCATCCCTTTGTGAAACACAGTAACCATGGTCTGTACCAGAAAACAGCACAGGGGTGGAAGTCTTACTGCATTTGATATAAAATTGAACCAAATTTTCAAACAGGAAGTAAAAGAGATTTTGGTTAGATAAGTACAGGGAAATCCACTACTTTAAAAATAATTAATGTAATATTTTTGTCATAGTCTTAGGCACTCCAAATAGAGATTAATAATTTAATTAATATGAATTTTTAATTCTGCACATAAACTGCATGAAATAATAACAGACATTAAATTAGGCATAAAGCACCAAATATCTAAGCAGTAATTTCAGAGACTTGCAGATAACCATCAGTTTTGGAAAGCAGTCTAGCAAGCATTTTTTTACATTACTATTTCAAAAATACCCAATTCCAAATGTATTTTATAATGGAGTAAAAATTACACAAATCTCAGAAGCTAAAAGAGAAACAATGCAGAACATCCAACCTGAAACCTTCCCAGTGCTTTTTACTCAAAACCTTCAAAGTATCTCCTGAAAAGCTCCAAATGCAAAGGAACATTTTATCAGAAAAAAAAACATGCGTTAAAGTGTTCTGCACTGGGAATCTTTCAGATTCATCACAATGGTTCACACATTCAGTAGAAATAATGAGAAAAACAAGATTACGTTCCTTTACCCTTTTCCACTCCACAGCCTACCTTTAATATATATGTTTGTGTTTGTACACCCACAACTTTCTTTTCTTTCTGTCTATCTGTATTTTGGTTTGTCTTTTAAGTTTTTGTTATTCTGATGTTACTCGGGAGAAAGTAACAGATCAGCTCAGGTGTTGAGGGCAGGGCTCTTTGGTGTACCCATGAAAACCAATTCAGAAACCAGACAGTGAAATATTTATCTAACAATTTTTTAGAGCAGGTAATTGTTTAACTGTTGATATAATCCCAGGAAGCAGGCTCTGATGATTGTATTATCCTTTAATTATCACAAGAGTTCAACAGTCAATTATCTTTTAATTTCCTTGCCGAAATCTAAGTACTTCACAAGGCGCTCAAACAGAATTTTCTAAAACTAAGAAATCTAGCCAGAGGTTTAACTTGCAACTTACTGTTTATTGTGTGTATCTGTGTGTGTATATAGATACAGTATCCTTAAAAAAATAAACCTCATGGCTAACACTGGGAACATTTCTGTGCAGATAAGAAGCCAGTGCATACTGGGAAAGTAGATTCTTTTCTAAACTGTGCTGAAGGATGTGGAAGAACAGTTTTAACAGAGAAAGGTGTGGTGTCCACACACAGTTTCAGTGGCTGATCTATCTTAACGTGTCTTTGACAATACACACACAACGCTGTAAGTAGTGGAACAAAGATGCACCAAGAAATAGGATGTTTTGGCTTTTTTTTTTTTTGAATAATGAAAGCTAACATGTTAGAAGTAATACATTTGGAAAGGACAATTGAGGAAATTCAATAGTATGTCTTATAAACCTTTTTTTACTGAAGTTGAGTATGTCATTAGTAAAATGCATAAAATTAAAAAAAGAATTTCCTTAAAAGAATTACTTTTGAAGACATCTTAAGAAGTATTATTTTGACAATGTTAATTGTTGTCTTTTTCTTTTCTTGATAAATGGATTATGCAAAACTAATTTCCTCACTATGTAGATCTAATCCACAACACAGGACCACTGACAGAATGTTAAAGTATTTTGAGTTTTCTAATGAATAGATACAAAGAAGACATACTCAATTAATTTATTAGTTTGAAATTCGAAATTATAAACTAGTCACTGTCTTTATCTCGAGTTTCCTGCATTTGACCAAATCCTACTGTATGAATGCCCGGAGAAAATCATTATAGGATATTTTTGAAGACAAAGTTTTATCATAGTATTCCAAAATGTTGAAGAACTCCTCTTCAGTTAAGTTGATGTTGTACTCATGAAGAACCTACAAAAGACAGAGACAACTTTAAAATTTATCCCAGAGCTTTGGGTGAGCAAGAAGTAAAGACATTAGTTTGTCTTGCTAAAATTTCTTTACAAAATAACCTGATGATTTGGCTTCACTCTGTCTTGGGTTTCTCAGAATATTAGAAAATCAAATCTTCTGTTATTATCTCTTACCCTTCCCATGCTAATACTGGCTCCCTGGAGTGTATATCTGAAAGCCTGCATGTGCAGGGGTTTTATCCACTAGCCCAACTAGCACTTGACTGAGGGAGTGTTAGGAAATGGGTAGCACCCGTGTGCTTAGAAGCTAATTTACAAAAATACATGTTTTAAAAGGCTTTCACTACTATCTCGAGATAAGATGAAGAGGTGGAGTATCTCCCTTTCTGTCCTCTTTGGGTGACCTGCGGCCTTTGAATCTGTAGAAACAGAAGGAAAAATCCAGTAGCTCAAACCATGCAAGCCCCCATGTGTATAATAATGCTCACGATGTGCTCAGTGCTTTTAATTTCCATGGGAAAACGCTCAGCTTGTACGCATGCCTTCCTAACACCTCAGTGACAACCCAACCAGAACAAGACACATCTGGTTCACCTGATGCTGAAAGCCAGGTTAAATACCTGCAGCTTTCAAATATTTCACCCAGTGTGTTTTTCAGGACTTCAATAGTTTCAAATGTTCTCAGTGCCTTGACAGGAAAGAAAACAATGCATTAATTTCTGAAGATCAGCTGCAGTTTTAGATGCACTTGGGAATTTAAACCCATGGTGTGCCCTTGTGTGCTATCCCAGTTGTCATTAGTTTTCTGGCAAACTCAGGTTAGCCTGCCCCTTTCCCTCTTAACAGCTCTGTAACAGAAATCACTAATGACCCCTTGCAGATAGTACAGCCATAAATAGCAGTATTACTGAAGTTAGTGGAGAGCTGATTTCCCTGTTTCAGTAAATTAAGTTACCTAGGAGATAAAGGGATCTGTACCTCCACAAATCACTTGATATCTTGTCAAACAGCAGATTAATACCTTTGTGGTAGGATTTTGGAATCGGGGATTGCTTCTTGATCTAGATACAGGAAGTGCTTATTTTTTGGTTGTGGGTTTGTTGTGGATTTTTTTTTCCTTTTATCATGTTGGAAGCTTGATTTGAAAGTTGTTGACATTGCTTTAACTATAAATGGTCACCATCATGTGTCCTAGAGGAACACAACAAATTCAAATCAAATGCAAAGGACCTTGATCTTCTTTCCTTCTCCCCTGAGCCTGGTCTTCTGAGGCAGTGCCTAAGCAGTCAGAAAGCTGCAGTGATAGACAGGGAACCTCAGGCATGAAGATGATACGGTCGCATAGATGCAATTTGCTCCTCAGCCTTTGTAGAGGATCAGGCAGGGACTCATGTTTCAGCTATGTGTCAGTGCTGCAATATACCACATTCCCACCAGTCCTAAATAAGTAAAGATTTAAAAGAGTGTTTCTGTGACTTGTATAATTGAACGGGTTTCTATCTACTAGGCAACAAGCTGGCTTCCTGTAGCTCCAGGAGAAGAGGAAAGTCAGAAGCACATCTTAGCATTGCTTATTGCAGCCAACCATTTGCTTGATTAGTATTTTGAAGTAGTAGCGATACCAAGGGGTCTCTTAACGCACGCAGCGTTAAATGGGTTCAGGGCCCCACTCTACATTTTTTTTCTCCTTGCAATTGAATAGTAAATATTCAGAACAAACTCCAGAACAGATAGAGATTATTACTCCTAGCTAAAACAATATCAAAAATTTTGTAATCAGTAAAGTAAGCAAATGGATCTAGATGAAACAGATATCCAGAACACACAGGTATGTATTTGCTGTGTGAGGAGGTACCAGATATCTAAATATTTGCAGAGGATACAGATCCCTTGCCTAGTACAAAATTATGCTACACACAGAAGAGCAGAGAGAGAAACCAGGAACAGAAGCTCTCAAATGGGGATTACTTGAGCCAGTTCCATGTTTAGAAGGGACCACACCAGCTGGAGGGTTGCCCAATCCTACAGCTGTTGCAGTGCCTGTAGGGAGACCTATCAGAAGGTATGCTTCTTTTGTCTTCCCATGTGCTTGTGAGAGTTCTGCATTTAAACTTTGAGGTTTTCCTCTGTTTTATCTATTCAGGACCCCACTAAGGACTCAGACTTCAAAAAACTGTAATCACATGTGAAGAAAGATTACTGTGAGTCATGGTTAGAGCTGAAGTCACAGAAAGGAGCTCAGATGAGTTTGTACACTGTAATTCAATATCATTTTTTCAGAAAATTTTCAATCAGGAAGCTCAGATTAGACAACTGCAATTTTCTGACTATTATTTGCTAAACACAGCTTACTTGTCTGAAATCTGCAGTATTTAACAGTCCAGTACACCTTTCATCATAGGATTTTAAAGTTCTCTTCATTGGTCTCCAGCAGTGCAGGATCTGGGGCTGAATTCTCAGCATTGCACTGAAGAACGACGTGGTTTGTGGTCCAGGACTCTGCTAACAAAGTTGGATGAGAGACTCACTTTCACTAACAGCATCATGAACACAACTGGGCAGAATGAAAGGGTGTTGGACTGTAATACTGCCGTAATCCGTGCCTGGCTGCTGAGTACTTGTTTACAAATTATTGCAAGCTACTGTTTACACAAGATTATTTTAACCTATGATGTTTTGATATTCTTGGGAAGTGCAGATGGTATATTTATTTAAACACTGTCAAAGCCCTTACTTTTTATCATCTGAAACGGGTTCTCAAGTCGATGTTACTTCTGCTCATATCTCACTGTTTTCACATGTATTATGCTTGCGCTGTTTCAGCTCCCTCTTTCAGTCATTTTTAATTGTCTGCACTGTTTTTCAGAGTAAAATTTTTACTTGAAAGTGACTGAATGCATAAGCTAACTGTGGGTGCATTATGGTATTTAAGAAAAAACAAAACCCCACTGTACAACTTTCCCAGTACATATAATACCTTGTAACCAGTTTTTGGACCTTTCTGTGGTTCCACAGCTGGACTGTAGGGTTGATTTTCCTTGGGACGTGTTGTGGCTGGTTGTCTTAGCCTGGCTACACCTGTTTACATTGGTGTAACCTGAACACGTGTGAAACTCAGAACTATTCCTTAAAGCAAAATTAATTTCACTTGTACAAAGCTCAAACAATGGAGTGATGAGTAAGGGACTTTTCCCAAAGACAGCAAGCCCCAGTCCACCTGAAGGCTTTGGATCTGTCCTACTACCTTTTTTTATTTTTAACAACAGAAAAAAAACCTCAACCCAAAACAACAATCAAAATAACTCTTGCACTTAGATCCCAACACTCCTCTGTAATGCTATAGGCTTGGTGTTGAGTGGCTGGAAAGCTGATGGATAGAAAAGGACCTGGGGGTCCTGGTTGACAGCCACCTGAACGTGAGCCAACAGTGTGCCCAGGTGGCCCAGAAGGCCAATGTCATCCTGGCCCACATCTGGAATAGTGTGGCCAGCAGGACTAGGGAAGCGATTGCCCTCTTGTACTCAGCACTGATGAGGCCACACTTTGAATACTGTGTTCAGTTTTGGGCCCTTCACTCCAAGAGGACATTAAGGTGCTGGAGCATGTCCAAAGAAGGGCAATGAAGCTCATGAAGGGTCTAGAAAACAAGTCTTATGAAGAATATCTGAAGGAACTGGGGTTGTTTAGAGAGGTGAGGGTTGGTTGCTTCTCCAGGTGACAAGGACGAGAAGAAATGGCCTCAGGTTTCACTAGAAAAGGTTCAGGGTGGACATTAGGAAAAACCTCTTCACTGAAAAGGTTGTTAAACACTGGAACAGGCTGCCCAGGGAGGTGATGGAGTCATAGCTCTCCATCCCTGGAGGTATTTAAAAGACATGTAGATGAGGTGCTTAGGGACATGGCTTAGTGGTGTGGTTGGCAATGTTAGGTTTGTGGTTGGACTTGATGTTCTTAAATGTCTTTTTCCAACTGAAACTATTCTATGATCTCCAGCTCAGCTTCCCCCTACACTCTCCTGGTATTTATTACTGTAATTGGGTGCCAGTTGCACATGTCACGGAGTCTCCACAAACATCTCATTGTGAAGGAAATACACAGTTGACTTTATGTATCTGCTACGTGGACACAGAGGCTGTGCTGCACCTATGCCACATGTTGTAAGATGCCTGAGGGGCAGCTGCACCATCTTCCTGTGTCCTTGGGGAAACCTTCTGGCAGACTATGTAGCTAAGGAATGAGTGGATACACAAATAATGCAGTTTCTAACCCAAAGTACTGAACACTCTTGTGGGCTGAAGTGAGGGAAAGAACATTTTACAGTGACTGCAACTTGGGTTATTTTCATTCCTCAGAGCTTGGATGCTTCTTTCATGGAGGCCTTGGCCATTGATTCTCTCAGGCTTTTGAGAAAGAGAAGGAATTGTGCCTGCCACCTAAAGAAAAGGAGGGTTTGGGTTCTTAAGTTTCTTTTGATGTGTATCTGCACACTTATTAGATGGGATGGACTGAGCAATCTACGAGGAAATTTCACTCTGAATATTCCCTTATGCAAAAGTGCTCAGAATATGGACTGAGACCTTTGTTACTTTTTTCCTGAACAGAATAAATAAAATTATTCGAGACGACTACATAGGGACTTAAAAAGTACTGCTTTATCCATTCCAGAATACTGGGATGGAATTTTACAGCATCAGGTTTTTGTATAAAAGGAACATCATGCAAGATAATGAAGCTCTTTGATGCAAAACTTAATAGTTTTACCTTATTCTTCCTACTGGTAGTGAATACATGATAATTCCTAATGATACTCTCTTCATACCTTGGTAGCAATCTGTTCGTGCCACATCTGAAAACAGTTCAGTAATGTAATTTCTCTATAAAATGTGGCTACTAACCATATCTAAACTAATTAGGCACAGTCAGAAACAGCCTAAAAACATAGCAAGCTCGCTGAATGAGCAGATTTGGGATTTGGCACTGTTCCTACTACATAACTTGATTGGGATGCTGTTACCGATGCCTTCACTTTGGGGCCACGAGAGCCAGATTTCTCTGTCTCTTCTGATCTTTTCTGCCCTAAAGCAGTACTGTGGGCAGAGGGGAACAGCCTGGATGTAGCTGTTTTGATGGGACTCTTTTGCCTCTTTATTGCAGCTTGGGGAGCTGGTATGTGTGGAAGGGAGAGCTGCAAGGCTGCAGTGCATGCTGACCAGTCCTGGCTACTAGATATTTTTACTGACCATTAACATTTCTAGCTTGGTTTTTATTTAGTTCAACAAAAGGTCTTAAGCCCATGTTTTCTATTTGGAATTATTATCCATATTTTAGCAAATTCAGTCAATTTACCACGTAACCTGGGTACACAGAGCATGATCCCACGGAGCTAAATCTTCCCACTGAATGAGATACCAAATGAATACTAGGCAATTAGTATTATGGGATTAAATAAGAGAAAGGAAATTCCCCATATAAAGTGTCATGGAGGCCATGAAATATCCTGTCAGTACCACAGAAACTGAAAAAAAAAATATCCTTTTGATTTTTATGAGCTTTGAACCTACTTGTTTTTGTGGCTTTGGTACCATCACCCTTTGCAGCAGTGAGCTTTCCTGTGGTTCTAATAATAAGACACAACTCTGAAGGAAGCCATAGTATGCAAATCTTCCATTTTTCTTGAAATCGTATTTTGTGGTTATTTGGTTAATTTCCCCTTCACTTAAATCCAAATTGAACTTCTCCACTATATCTGAAATGCAAAGAAAGACTATTCATTTTGTCAGTCTTAAAAATGGCCAGTTGTCCCGTGTTCACAAGTTTTACCAGTGCTATGATGACAGGTCATCAGTTGCAGTGACTGCTGTGTAAGTGTGTTATGCTGATCTCTCTATATACAGGTATAAGCATATGCCTATACCTATGGGGTGGCAGTTGACATTTTACAGGGTTTCAGGGGACTGATAACATGTCATTTTGATTTTAAATGCACAAGAAGTACTCCTTGGCATTAAAAGAGATAAGAGATCTAATAAGCTAGCATGTTTTTAAGCCAGGACTTTACATTTGATTATACATGTGTGCACTGTCTTATCACACATGCATATGTCCTAACAAAGGCACAGAAAATCCTCTCTCTGCAAGAGAAAACAAGAGTGTAGCCCAGGTCTTCTAAGAGTAAAAGCCAGGGTCCTTCCAAATCAGCAGGCTTTCAGTCACTGATACCGATGCAACCAGAAGTACACACAAGCTCATAAATAAAAGACTGGTGAATCTATTTTCTGAAATATCCCCAGGCACAGGAAAGGTAGTGTTTTGGGAAGGTGATGAGAAACTTGTATACATGCCATAAGTACCACTAAGCAAAGCCATGTACTTCTTTTTCTGAGGAGTAGCTCATTCTGAATAGCAATGTGAATTAACTGCACTCAACGTTAGTCTACTCTGCAATAGCAAGGTGGTACCTGGAGCAACCATGCCACTTGCCACATCATACCTGGATGCCACTTACTAGAGGACAGATGTTCCTATGGCTGGCACACCAGAAAGAAAACAGAATGCTTCTGAGAATGAACAAAGCACTTTTCAGATGGTAACAAACCTAGGAAGTCTGACACTGGGATTTCTCCTTGCTTGCTGACATCTTTCTCTTCGCACAGTTTCAAAATGCCTCTCCAGGAGTACTGGATGTTCTTTCTAATCTTGTTTTCTACTGTTTTGCAGTTAAGGACAGGCGCAGAACAAGTTGTTGTTGTCTGAGGGCGACTGGATGCTGGTAACTAAAAGCAAGAGATAGTGGTAATTTTTTTTCTATTGAGTTTTATAGGTGACAAATCCAGTTTTCTGATCTTCCAAACTTGAGATTAATGTACCATTCGAGCCTCTTCTAAGGCTGATTTCAGTTTGGTCTGCAAAACTGTAGGTAAAAGTGTGAGAACACTCTTAGTATCAAAATAACTCTATTGATACTTAATGGGCCTTGACCATTTTTTCTTAATTTGATTTAATCTTTAAATAATTTATAGTTTCTCCAGATTGTTTTTTATTAAACAACAGCTACTATGCTCAAAAAAAGCTGTGTAGTAACAGCTTAGACCAAACACAAATCAGTGCAAAGTCACTGAATTAGAAATAACATTGCTTTGATTTGCTACCGGGAGGACTCCTTTCTGCAGTGGTCCTATGCATAGCAACAGAAGGAGTAACATGAGAGGTCCCTGGTGCTCTGTGTCTTTTTGATTGCTGCCTCAGCAGTACTGTGGATGACCTGGAAAAAAAGCCTCAGCCTACTACTGTACAATATGTGCACAGGGGGTATTTATGCTTCTAGATCCAAATAATATAATCTCATCTTTAGTGAGATTTTCCCAGTGTTCCCTCGAGGGTCTCACTGGTGCAGACCTGCTGAGGCCTCATATTTCCATGCAATGAATGCTGTAGAAACATCCATCCTTATCAGTGTTCAGGCTGGCTGGGGCTTTTCCAACAGCCATAGCTTTGGGGAGACTGATGTTACCTTCCCGTTGTCTTCTTCTGCCCAATCTAGCATTCAGAGACAGTAACAAGGAATTTCCCATTTCTTTCTCTGGGAACTGGATCAAAGCAAGAAGGATGTGTGTGGCTTTTCGAGAAAGAACCTATAGTTAATGCAATAATCAAGCTAGCAATGGGCCCCTGTTTAGATTTACCATCCCTGATAAGTTGTTTGCATCTTTAATTTGCTTAATCTGTTATTTCTTTTTCAGTAGCTAAACACCTCCATGTAGAAGCAGTCAGAAAATCCAAGCATGTTCCAGTCAATGAATAATACTAAATATTTAATTTTTCTGCTGTAAGTTTGGGTGTAGCTAAAGAACGTGGAATAGGTAGGTGCAGCTTCACCAGTGTGGTATTTAATTTTTCTACCTGTAATGATTTCCCCACCTTTCTGTGAAATCTAGCACTAGGGCAAGACAGCAGCATAACAGCAGAGAGGACCCAAGTGCAATATCAACATGAAGTATAGGTATGGATCCAAAAATGAAGCAGAAATACAGCATTCCTAATCCATTTCTCTTACGTCTCTCAGATCACTGGCCTTCATGGCAAGTCTATCAGTTTGACTGTCAGTCATTGACAGCTGCAGTTGGGTATCTATCAGAAAGCAGGCAAGACCATCAGTATGTTTTAGGACAGGCCAGCAAAGACCTATTGGAAAGTTGCAGCTGCCAGCCCAGCCTCATTTTGTCAGATGACCACAAAACTGTTTTTGCAGCTATTGGGCCTTTGTAATCCAGTCTGTTTTCTTTGTTCACAGAAATCTGATTGTGCTTAAACACAGACGTTTTATTTGCCGTACAGCTCTGGCGGATACGTGTATGGTAACAGCAGGGTATGCGAGCAATCCAAATTGACACTGCCTAAAATCTGGATTGCTAGGTCTACTGTTAACTCCAACAATCCAGAACTTTTGAGAATCATTGGGAAGGAATTTTGTTTATGTTTGTAATAAAATCCAGAGCAGAAAGGAAGTATCAGACATGCAGCACATTTCTAAGCAAGAAACTCCCGTGAACAAGTCAATATGTGGAGTTACTATCTGGCCCAGTTTTTGTCATTATAACACAGTTTCACAAATTGCCTCATTTGCTTATTGATGGATGGTTGTGCCTGATTTCATGGGCAATCGACAGGAATACCTTCACCGAGTTTCACAGGTATTATTTTCAGCCTATGCACAGAAATCAAAATCCAGAAAATTCATAAACCGATCACACTTACCCTCTTTTGCCCTAGTAGAGAAGATGACGTCTTGGGTTGTTCAGGCTGAGAAGACGCATGTGGGTCCTGCACAGCACAGGTTGCTGGCTTGGTAGAAGTTGCAGAACTAGTTGCACTGGGAGTGCTTGATGACATCATTACAAGTTTAGAGATGAACTTCAAAAAGTGCTGTTACTTCAGCTGTCCACCAGCTCTGACTTCCACTGTGTTCCAAAGATTTTAAAACTAATGAAGAAGCAAAAGATGACTTTTCTAAATGCTAGTCTTACAACAACAGAATCCCCTTAGGTACTGAGTATTATGACAAAACATATAAAAAAAAAGAAAGGGACAGGATGTCTTAGAATAGAAGGAATCCTAGGGCCCATCTTATTAAAAAAAAAAAAAAAGAAAATCACATCTTCTCTGCAGAAGCCTGCATATAGCTGGGAAAACTATGAAAAAAAGATTTCTGCAGGACATTTTTTAATTGAATTGGGCCCTTAGTGTGCTGTTTAAACTACTAAACCCTGTGATTAGACACAGTGATTGAGCTGCA
Source organism: Actenoides lindsayi (assembly GCA_025331215.1). Taxonomy (NCBI): domain Eukaryota; kingdom Metazoa; phylum Chordata; class Aves; order Coraciiformes; family Alcedinidae; genus Actenoides; species Actenoides lindsayi. The sequence goes on along the minus strand of WTSP01007518.1, from coordinate 17,143 downwards.
GTATAGAATAATGCTTTAACATGAGATGTAAATCAAATACATCGTGCACCTGTATCCTTGCTAAGTACCACTGAGACAAATTTCTCATGCTACCGCCACCTCACGAGGCCATTAAGGTTCCACAGTTATTGTATTTGCATCAACAAATTATTTCACCCCAAGGGCAAATATGAATCAGCACAAAAGAACATAGAAGGAAATCTTTATGGGCTTCAGAATCACCTGTAGTTGTGATGTATGGCCAGGAATTGTACCTCTACAGTACAGCCAGCCTACAGAAGACCTGGGTGCAGCCACTGATACCCTCACTACTGCTGCCCATGGAGGTCCATATAGCTGATTGGCCTGGCACAGGGCAAGTAGCCCACCCTCTGGGCTATGTATGGAATCATAAGGATAAAGCTGGAATAACTTCCTGCTGAAGAGTTCTTTGTTCAGTAAGTAGCTGGACTGAATTAAATGGGACGACTCATGATATAAGCTACTAATCAAAGCAAGGATTATCACAGCCTGCCCTTAAATGAGCTGCACTCATTTTGTGAGTGTTTCAAGAGTCATCAGTATGCCTTTTTAGGGTCTTCATTATTGATTTTTAATATAAATCTAATTGGGAACCTCAGATTGCTTTTGATTTGATCTTTTTAAGCAGAAACTTAAACCCTAAAGGAAACTAGTCACCTCTTTGATGCATGTGCCAAGTTGCAGTCAAACTTCAAAGGGCAAGGGATACATTTTGAATTTCCTTTCAACTTTCCCCCATTGGCCTGGCAGCTACCATATTATGAATTATAAACAATTCTATTTTGCACTTGTGATTACACTTCACACTTCATATAGGGATCTCAAAGTGTATTACAAACTTCAATTAAATAGAACAATACCCTGATGAGCTGGGTTAGCTATAGTTAGAAACTATTTCAACACCCAAAGAAGTTTAGCCAGTTGGGGGATTGCAGATAGTTCAAGCAAGTCAAGGGAGTTCAAGCAGAGGAGAAAAGTGCCTGTGATAAAAAGGGGGATGTCAGTTGGCAAGATATTAATCAACACCTTCTTTGCAGTGTGTTTACCATTCTCAGCTTTATGAAAAAAGGTCACAGTATCAGAAATTCAGAAGACCAAGAAGCCAAACTTCAGGAAGAAATTCTTCATCCATTCCTCAATGCAGACTCCAGCTGAGCTTTGCTAATAGCAAACAGTAAGTGGCCATCATCCAGAAAAGGATAAAAGAAGATATTTTCTGTGAAGCCATCCACACTATGACTATTAGTAACACTCTGTAACAACTCTGAGCAGCAACAACAGCCGGAACGACAGGGGTTTGGTTTAGTGGTGGCAAACCCTGTACTCAGATTGGAAGGCTCTCCTGGGGCATCTTCATATAGATATACGTAGGCATATCTTTGAGAGGCCTGTCAAAATCAAAATATCTCTGGAGATGTAGGGCTGGAGTCTCACTCACACAGCGGCTGCTGCTTATATAAATGAGGCTCCTCAGGCCTGCTTCTCGTTGCTATTATGGATGACAGTTTCTATCGAGATTTTTTTCTTCACTTGTCTGAGTTTCTTTTAAGTATAAAATAGCTCCTCTGTCTCTTTGCTTCTTCTTGAATGTAAAATAGACGGCATCTAGTCTGGAGGACTCTTCAGCTGGAGATGCCTGCCTTCCTGCTTCCAAAAAAGCAAAAAAAAAAAAAAAGGATATTTTTCACAGCTCAGGAAGGCGTGTGTTTTCCTGCCTCAGCCAGGGCTCAGCCATGAGGTTACCCTGGTGCTTCTGCTCAGTGGCTCACAGGGAGGAGGAAAGAGTATCAGCACATTTTAATTTTTGTTTTCACCTGATGTTGAGGCTCCAGGTTCAGATCTGGCACTTGCACTTGATACCTCACCAGGAGCGTGGCTACCAGGCATAGAGCTCACAGGCCATTTTGGTTTTCTCTGCTATTGTCAAGAGGGAAGTGGTAATTTTATGGGTTTGGGGTTTTTTCAGTGCTTTCACCTGCAACTTTACACATGCATAGCAGCACCTGATAACATGGCAGACAATGCAATCTCTGCTGTAATTACAAGAAGGCCCTGCTCCTGTCTGCAATTTATAGTGAAAAATGCTGGGCCAAGAACTCAGAAGGTATAACTGCAATGAGCAAAGTACCAAAATAATGTTCCGTAGTGCAGACATGCACATGGGCTTGGAGGTTCTGTGTTTTGTCTTGCAATTTGCTGCCAAATGGCATTGATGCGATTGCGAGCATGAAGGCCAAAGTGTTGTTAAGTAAAATCTGAAATCTTTTAGTCAAGGTTCCTGCTGTTTTATTATTCACCTGGTCTTTAGACTGTGAGAAATTACATTGAACCAGTATTATCAAAGACAAAAAAAAAAAAAAGGTTCAGCAGAAGCAGAAACTTGTGAAAGACTGGCCTCTCAGGTTCCCTCAGCACAGGACTAATCACATGGTTTGTACTGCCAGATTCCTGCCATGATTTCAGTCACTCTAGCAAAATTCAAGGTTACGTAAACTCTGCTAATGCTAATCTGGTGGAATCTTTAACCCCGAAAAGTAGCTGAGAGGTGTCTGGGAAATGTCAAATGCTCACCCCTTTCTTTGTCCAAGGGGGGCAGGACAAAATACCCACTGAAAAAAAAGAATTTTCATTAGCTCCCCGTGGAAATACTTTTTTTCTCCATGTGGAGAAGACTTTTTTTCTCCCATCAACTGGAAGTGGATTAATTTAAAACTGAAAGAAGGAACTTTTAAAATAGCAAATATAAAGATAAAGAGCTAGTGAAAGAGAACTACTGTGCTTTAAATTCACACCTTCACTATTAGCAAAAGCATCTTCATGACTTTGCTTTAGAAAGCCTGTGATTATTATAGTTCATAACCATATTCAGAGATAAAGAAAAAAATAATCTCCTACAAATGTAGCAACAAATGTTCACGGAATGATAGTATTAAAACATTTTCATTTCATGCAGATTTTTAAACTACTTGCCTATACACAACAGTATGCAAACACATGTCTGTAGCCATAGCAAATTTACCCAGTTGTAGACTTAAATTAAGATGATAGAATAATGCGGTTTTTTTCCTTGTTCTTCAGTCAGCCGCTGAAAATGTTGGCTACATCTACCCCAGAACTCCTCTTTTGATACTGTATTATCTTTTGAAGAGTCAATATCTTTAGTCTTGTGCAATTGTGTTAATGACAACAGACACCACTTCTTGTATCTGTGAGAGGATGCCTCTCCCTTCAACAGCTCCCAAGCAGATTTAGGTGGAACGACTTTCTGCCCTTCCTCAGTCTAGACAAAAAACATACACAGAGAATCAGTAATGGATCCACTGAATAAATTATAAATCGTGGTGTGGCATCCAGCCAGTCAAAGAGGGGAATATCCGTGGAGAGGGCAGCCTTTGAGATCCCACAGGCAGTAAAACCTGCTTCCAGGAATTCTGGCTTGCACCACAAAAGAGAAAAGGAGCCATGCAAATAGTTAAGGGAAAAAAATAGACCCTATAAATGTGATCCAACTGGTGACAGGCCAACAAAAGCACAGGATTCCAAGACTGACCTAAACTTTTACAAAGGTCTAAAAAAATTGGGTGATCTTACAAAGAGGGCTATTCTGCTAATGCAGAAAAAAAGGAAGTGCGCTCTAACTAGCCCAAATATCCCAAACGTATTCTTCTCATCTGAATAGTCTTTAGCAAAGCAGTGGAAATTCATTGAATGAAAAGGCACTTCAGTCCCGAGATGAAAGAAAGGGCAATTATGGCCTTTTCCTTTCTCAGTTCCAGGTATATTTATGGCGGTACTTTTTAATCTGGCCATCCACAGTGGGGGTACTGCAGCTAAATGATGTAGTTGAAGGTTGCAAAGGCACAGGATGTGTGAGGGGAAAGCAGAGAAGGGGCTGGGCACAAGTGTGTTAACGCTAGCACAAGATGTTCACTCTTTTTCAGTGTGTTGCTTTCACATCTAACACGGGTGTACAGCTTTTTGAAATCTACCACTGCAGCTTACTACTGACTCAACTCCTGTTACGCATCCTGCAGGGTGGAAATCACACTTTGGGTAAATATGGCAAGCAGGAATAAAAGGGACAAAATACAGTTGGTTGGAATAAACTGCAGAGTAAAGCACTGCTAGGCTTTGGTGTGGATGCACCTGAGAATGACAAAAGACTAACTGCGTGCAAAAGCCTACATTTCATGACGTTAAATATCGAGGAAATCTATTCAGCATTTACATTCTACCTCTAGAATTAGCAGTAATCTTCAGGGAAAAATAAAAAAGGGAAAAACAAAACAACAATATCCTAATTTTGAAGAATAAACTACTTATTTTCAGGAATGGAAGCTGACTTTCCACCCACTGCACTGTCTAAACTAAATATGTACAGTGTCTTGAAAGCAAAGTTTTCACAAACACAAGTGACAGCTAGGTTTACTATAGCTATGGTAAGAAGTCCTGATTAAAAAACCCCCAACAAAACAAAACCCAACAAAACAAAAATCTGTTTTTGGTTCAAAGACATTTCTTTACAGCATGTTAAATGTTACTATCATATTTTATACCCTCATATATAAGCATATAAGCTTTGCCACCTTCTTGCTCTGTGCAATATGAAATACCGAAAAAGAAACAGATGGCTTTTGGTCCTGCGCTCCTGTTTCCTTGTCATGTCTCCCATGATCATTATAACTGGATGGAAAAGAAAATATGTTTCTTACAGAACTGCAAGAAAGCTGCCTCTTAATCAGAAAAGACTCCACTATCTTCAGATGCAAATAACACTTTCCAAAACGGAGTGAGCTTTACATAAAACATAGGTGTGGGACAGGCATTACGGCTGCATTACCTGTAAGAGAAGAAACACAAGAAGTGGAATCGTACCTGCAGGTGCAGAAGCTGGTCTGTGCTGTAGGTAGGCAATGAAGATTGCCAGGCACGGTCCAGCTCAGGGCACACCTTCTGCCTGCATGCCATTGCTGCAACTAAAAAGCACTGTACTGCTGCTTTGAATTAGCCTGCTGAAGCCAAAGACTTAGGGAAGGTGTTACTGCTCTGCAACTTTTTAAAGAAACCTATTTTGTAAGAGCAAACTTTCCCAATGTATTTAATTTCAAGAGCTTTTCGTTTATTTCATAAGACCTAATGCACTTTGATTTTCAAAGGGTTAAATAGCCTATAAAAACCCAAATCACTTATTCTTCTTGCAAACCAGAGATTGAAAACTAGAAAACCTTCTACACTCAGTTATTGCATTACGATCGTCTACCACACGCAGTTAGTACAGTCAGTGTGTATCTTATCATCTGCAGCTAAAATAAACACCTTTAGCTGAAATCATGGCGTTGCAGCCTAAAACCTCAGATTCTGGTCTGGGCATCTGGACATTTACATTCCGTTTCTGTGTTTGAAACTAACATTATACACAATGTGCTTAGGTTTTGGTTTTTTTAGTTTTGCTGTGTCTGAAATTAACCTCTTGAGAGAAACTGGAATGAAGCTGCCTCAGAACTGTGCAGCATACACCCTAATGGTGCTTAACAGGTCATTTATGAAAGAGTTTCTGTGGGATGGAAAATGGATTACTTCTCTTTTAGTGAGTTCCTGCTACCATGTGTTCCCCTCATCCCACCATCATTTCAGAACTCAGAGGGGCAGGATTCTGCAGCCTGTGTCTGCTTCGTAGCCTCTCAGACTACTGCATGGCCTCAGAGCAGTACCCGCCCCACACCACGGTCAAACGCCAGCTGCTGCCATAGGCTGTGAAATCCAGATTACCTGTGTGTCCTGCTCAGCTCTTCACATGCTTTCTCACCCTTCCTAGGAGAATCTGAGAGCGCCTTGAGAGAACCATGTACATCCACTTTCAGCTCCTGCTTTCACCAAGAGATGAGGGCATTATTATGAGGCTTTTCTTAGAATCATAGAATCATAGAATCATAGAAGGGTTTGGGATGGAATGGACCTCTGAAAGTCACCTAGTCCAACCCCCCTGCAGTAAGCAGGGACATCTTAACTAGATCAGGTTGCTCAGAGCCCTGTCCAGTTTGACTTTGTTTCCAGGAATGGAGCTTCTCTGGGCTACCTGTTCCAGTGTTTCACCACCCTTATTGTGAAAAATTTCTTCCTTATATCCAAACCAAATCTACCCTCTCAGTTTAAAAACATCACCCTGTATCCTGTTGCAACAGGTGCTGCTAGAAAGACTGTCCCCATCTTTTTTATAGGCCCCCTTTAGGTCCTGAAAGGTTGCAATAAGATCCCCCCAGAGTGTTCTCTTCTCCAGGCTGAACAACCGCAATTCTTTCAGCCTTTCTTCATAGAAGAGGTGTTCCAGCTCTCTGATCATTTTTGTGGCCCTCTGGACCCACTTCAACAAGTCCACATCCTTCTTGAGCTGAGGACTCCAGTGCTGGACACAGTACTTCGGGTGAGTTCTCAGCAGAGTGGAGCAGAGTGGCAGAATTACCTCCCTTGACCTGCTGGCCATGCCTTTTTTGATGCAGCCCGGGATACGGTTGGCTTTCTGGGCTGACAGCGCACATTGCCAGCTCACATCCAGCTTTTCATTCACCAGTAACCCAAGTACTGTTCTGCAGGGCTGCTCTCAATCCCATCATCCCCCAGCCTGTATTGATACTGAAGACTGCCCTGGTCAAGGTGCAGGACTTTGTTGAACCTCATGAAGTTCACATGGGCCCACTACTCCAGTTTGTCCAGGTCCCTCTGGATGGCATCCTATCCCTCTGGTGTGTCACTGCCCCGCTCGGATTGGTGTCATCTGCAAACGTGCTGAGGGTGCACTTGATCCCACTGTCTAGGTATCATTGATGAAGATATTAAATGGCACCGGTCCCAGCACAGACCCCTGAGGGACACCACTTGTCACCGATCTCCATCCAGACATGAAGCTGTTGAATGCTGCCCTCTGGATGTGACCAGCCAGTCAATTCCTCATCTACCAAGCAGCGCACCCATAAAATCCATCTCTCTCTAACTTAGAAGGATTCTGTGGGGGACAGAGTCAAAGGCTTTACAGAAGTCCAGGTAGATGACATCCATAGCTCTTCCCTTGTTCACTGATGTAGTCAGTCCATCATAGAAGGCCACTAGGTTAGGTTGCCCTTGGAGAAACCATGCTGGCTGTGTCAAACCACCTCCTTATGTATGGGGCTGCCCTATGTAGCTTGCTTGCTGTTCAAAGCAGGGCTATATTTTCCTTCTTTAGAAAGTTCCTTGCACAGCCTCATGTCCTTTTCTATAAATGGTATAACTATGCTGATTAGTAATAAAAGAAGGCTTCGCCACCCACACCTGCTCAGTGAAGCTCCATTCCTGCAGCTCCTTCCTGTTTCTGGAAGATTTTTCTATAACAGGAATTCTTAGTTAGAAAGTGAATTGGTACATCAAGATAAATTACAGTTTCTCTGTTCTTGTTCCCTGATAAATTCCCTGATCAAATTTGATTTCCCTCCCTTTATGGGGAGGCTCAGAAAGCAAAGGTCTTGGGAAAGAGCTTGTACAAGAAGGCCCTTGTATTTTCTCCTGGAAAAGGATGCATTTTCCTCTTTGTTCATGAGAATGACCTTTGCCAGAAGTAATCAACCTTTTGACAGTTTTAGAGGCTTCCGTGCTTAGCCCATGGGCCCTTCTTTATCCTAAAAACACGAATCTTCAAGTTGCTTTCCATAAATGCTCTTCCCTAAAAGTGTCTGGAAGCAGCGGTTAGTTGCCTGAGCATGGATTGGGGTGGAAATCAATTTTCTTCTCATGTTCAGACAACAAGTAATTCACCAGCCAGCCTGTTCTAGCTCTCAGAGTCTCAGCACTATAGGGAAGCTTGCATTTTATCCCTGGGTTATAAGTAGAGCTGTATCCTCATCTAGCAGTGATCAGTCTAACTCTGTTAACCTGAGTGCTTATTTACACCTGCTAAAGATTCAATAGCTGGTGTGCAACAGGAGCTTGCAATAATAAAGCCAGTTATAAATAAAAGATGAAAAGTCCACCTAGGCTCATTCTATAATGTACAATTTTCTTCTTGGCCAACTGCTCGCAACAGGTAGACTCAAGTTTTGAGGTCACATTTGCAAGGTAAAATACTCTTGGTAGTGTTTAGAATATTTAATGGTACATGATGATTTGGCAAAATGATTGGACACAATGAGTCAAAGGTGGCCCACATGCCAATCTACTCCTCATCTACAAAAAAAAGCCACATTCCTCTAAATGTACTTAAAATAACTATTGTGTTGAGTAACTATGAAATATTAAGTCTAGGTACAACTGAGTAAAGAACCAAGAGCCACAGTGAGGCTTCCCCAGTCCATCAACAATATACCTGATGGGCTAGTATGATGATCCCTACTTTCCATTATCCCTGCTTTCTCCTTTTCCTCTGCTGTTAGTAAGCACAGGGGGAAAGGCTTCCAACCCAAGGAACAATTTGCCATTTTAAAATTCCATTTAGACCCTTTTCTTATTTACTCAGATCAGAGAGGGAAAGGGAGGTACAGCTTCAGCAGGCTTGTCAATGGAGAAAGATCCCAAAACAGATATCCTAGCACGTTGTAGTCATGGGGAGGGCACTGCACAGGAGAGCAGGGACAAGGAAGGGGAATTTTCAAGACAGTTTTGCTATGGATAAAGAGAAACATGGAGTTAGAACATGGCATAAGGAAAGCTTTAATGTTTCGTAGCCTGAAGAAGATGTAATACAGGAAAAATAGATGTGAACATGGAGGTATCCCAGAGGGGGTATTTCCCTGGAGCACAGCTGTTCTCCAGGAGGACAGACAAAGTTTGTGGTGCTGCTGACTGAGGGTAGGAACATAATCAGCAGGCCTGCTAACCTCTGCTGCTGGTGCAATGGGTCATGACTGATGACAGTCAGTTATCTGATCAAGTCAGTGGCCCAGAACAGGAGGACCCAGGGGTTCAACACATGAGGACAGTAACTAATGATAAACCTGTAAAAATCCCACCCCCAAGACATGGAAAAGCACTACCTCTGTAGAACCAGTCCTTACATATTCCTGCTGCAATCCCACAGGAGGGTTATGGCAGTGTAACGAACGTCTGAACACAAGGGTTGGGTTAGCAACACTGCTGACTTTAGGAAATGAGGTTGTGGAAACACTGACTATGTCACTTCTCTGTTGCACGGGAGTTTGGAGCTCTGAAACTATATGGTTACAACAGATACCCTGTATGTGCATTTCATTACTTAATGGCAAAGCAGTGTTTGGGAGTCACAGCACAGCCACTCTCCTTTTGTGGAGCAGGTAAGCTGTGTCAGTGCTGTCCCCTCTGTTGAGTTCAGAATAGTTTCCAAGATGACAAGGTAGTTGTTTTGCTTGCATTTTACAGGAGGGGATTGTAGCAGCCACTGCTGAAAGCAATGTAATGTGAGAGCAAGAGGCTTTAGCCCTGTTAACTCTCCACTAGTAACATGCCCAACAAAGGTGGAGACAGTAACAACATACCTGTGATTTTCTCTAGTGAATAGCAGAAACTAGTCTTGGACCTCAGTCCTGGCACCTGGAAGCACAGTTCTTACAGTACCAGGCTTCAAGAGATGTGAACTTGCTATACTGGAGGGAATGGTCTCATGGGTGCTTGTCCAAGGAGAAGCAGGATGCTCTTGTTGACAGGAAGAGCATCAAGGGTGAACAAACAAGCCTGAGTTAGCTCAGTTCCTGTGACTGAATGGGCACAAGTGGTAATCTGTCACTTCTCTCTGTCAACTCTCAACTTCACCTGCCCTGCCCTATTTCTTCTCACTGCTGGACTTCACAGGTGAAGGTTTACTAAGCTGGAAGCAAATCACCCAGCGGTCTCAGCTCCAGGAAGGCTAAACAACAAATTGTTTGGCCCCAATCATAATCCCTCCTTTCCCCATATATTAACCCTATAGGCAGCTGTGCTGATCCTGTATGGATGCCTTGCTGTTCTAGACCTGATCAGCATGCCGTGAACTATCGCTTTTAACATGTTCTATACTTTTTCCCCTTCCACATCTGCAATAGTTCACAGTGGACATGCAAGTACACTTTCTTCTGGGGGTGTCTGATTCTCAGCTGTAGTTTTCATAAGGCCAGACTGCATTAGCCACTTATTCTGATGCAGAAGAGCTCCAGTCAGGCCTTATCAATCACAAGACTGGCAGGCCAGCCAAGAAAAGTTCATGATGCATATTCCTAGCTCTGGAGTCTGGACTAATCTGGAGATACAGAGAGTCCACTGGTGCAATAGCATCCCACCTAAAACAGTGTCCTCTCTGTCTCCTTCATCAGCTCTTCTGCAGTTGGTTAGCAACATCCAAGCTAAGTACCATAACAATGGTTCTTTCTCACTTGAATATTAAGCTGCAATCATATTGTTTAAAATACTTCACATGTCTTTAAATCTACTTTGTATAGTACAGCCCTACAGCTCTACAGAGCTGTATGTCAGCGGGCATCCTGCTCATATACAGATGCTGTGGTATGTATTCTAGAGTCTATCTCATCAACATATGTCAAAGCCATCAAAAGATCCACGTGACACAAAAAAACATTTAGAAATCATTTCCACAGGTTTTTTTTTCATCTCCCCTTATTCAGCTGTTTTCTTGGAAAAAATACAACTTAAACCTGTATGGCTTTGGGGTTTGTGAATGTTTGCCTTTGTGGTTGTGGCTGTTATTTATGAGGTGCCATCTGAGACAAAAGTCATCCCAGGCTCATTCTTTACTAGTTCAGTAAATTTTCCATACTTTAATGATCAAGCTGCATACTTTACTTGTTACTTTTTAATATACTTCAGTGATCAAATTGTATAGTGTAATGATCGGTTTTCCTACCGTGCCTGAATGAGTTGCATACCTCATTAATTTAGATACATACTTTACAGGCCAAAATTGTAACGTGTTTGGATGAAGTGAATAATTTAACAACCAGCCTTCCCTCAGAACCTTCACAGGAGCCCAGGAATACGTGTGAAGCCAGGGTGGGATGAAATTGCAAAAGGCATGGGAAATTTTGGGTTGAACCCAAAACGAAAACATGAGAGCATCTGGAAGCTGAACCAGCACTACAAACCTGGTTTGTATTTGTTTTGTCTTTTCGAAAATGTTCCCTTGTGGATTAATTTGAGATTTTAATGATGGATTTATCCCTTCTACCCCTAACATAGAAAATATTCAAGGTGAAAGCTCAATATTGAAAAAAGCAATACAGGCTCCAGTCCTGTCATGGCCCAAGTACCTCCTGAAAGATGTAGAGGGAACCTATTTTTTTTTCTACATTGAGGTGGAAAGTAAATGGGGTCTTGGAGGACTAACTGTTAAAGAGACATAATGTTAAAACATGCACTCTAGCAGAGTTTGATCTCAAGAACTGGGCACCTTGTCGAGTTGTTAATGAGGCTTAGCACCTACTTGGAGGATGAGAAGACATTACAGCAAAGACTTTCCTGACTAAAGCAGCTACCTATTCTAGAGTTATCAGGAAGACCTTCTGGTGGGTTAATATTACAGCACACAAATATATTCTTAAAACAGTTATACAGATATACTTCATATCATTGGTCTTTGTGCTGATATGACTTGAAACTTACTGAATTCATATCAGCATAAAAGCAGGAAAGGGGGTAATGCAACATTTTCTAACCTATACAAAATATTCTACTGTTTTACACTTGAGAATCATGTAATCTATTATATCTGTTAAGACTGCATTTTAATTTTAATAAGCTGAAAATATAAATATTTTAAAAGGCCCAACTATTTTTTACGTAACTATAATTAAATGTAGTCCTGCCACTAGGACAAAGTAACAGTTGCACTACTATAAATATTAATGCTAAATTTACTTAGAATAAAATACATCTAAACAACCTTATAAAATTTTGAATAAAGCTACACTTATAATAAGCACTTTGCTAAAGCTATGCCTATCAGTAACTGACATGCATAGATAAAGTCTCTAACCTGCTGCAAAAGCCTGTAACACATTACAAGTGTTTGGAGCTGATTTTATAGTTCCTCCTTCATCCAGAATCTGTGGTCCCTCCTCCTCCTGTGAATTGCTCAAGCCCTGCAATTATTTGAAGCCTGACAGACTTTGACTCAGGACGAGAAAAGGCTGAGACAGATCTCACTGGTTTTCCAGCTTCTACTTTATGACACAAGATTTAATCACCTTATAGCTCTATATGGATTTGTTTAGCACAACATTATATTATTGCCATGGCAATAAAGTGGTAGGCTTTTTATATGGTTTTCCGTTGGGTGATGATTATTATTTTTCGCATTTTATTTGTGCTTTGAGCATATATTGTTGGAAAAGAAATATAGTTACTTCCTAGAACAGAAGATGCAAGTTAATACTTTTTTTTTTAATTTTTTTTTTTAAGAACTGCTTTTTATCCAGCTAGCACCCAGCTTTCACATCCTTAGCCAAGTTCAGAAATGAGATATAATGTAAAGTCGTTTAGACTCCTGCATCTACTTATACCTGCTTCCCACTGGGTAAAGGAGACTAAGAGAAAAAGAAACCAGTAGAAAGGGAAGGACTGTGAGATTAAAATAGGGCAGAAACTTCTTTTACTTACATCTTTCAATAATGTTCCTGTTACCTACAAACACAGTAAGGATTGCTGCACTGATAAAAGGAGATGATCACGAATTGAAGGATCTGTTCCTGCAGTCTGTATCAACAACTCCTGGTGAGACACTGTGGACACAAACCTCTGCCACAGAGAAACAGCAACTCCGATTTAAATTGAATTGTTGCAACATGCATATTCAGAGAGAGCTTCAGCAGATTCTATACATGACTGCAGTCAAGATTTTCTCTGTACTTGGCTAATCTCTGTATTTGGCCTTCCTGCTACATCTATGTTGCTATTATTGTTTGGCTCCAAGAACCTGGGGGATTTCCCACTCCACTCAGTTTTCTGTCCAGCCCCTGCCACTCCATCTAGACAGGTGAGGGATCATTGGGCATATTTGGATATCCCACCTTGCTCAGTTTGGGCAATCTGGCTACATCCAAGGTCGTGCTTTCAGTTTGCCACACGCACAGACCTAAATTTATGTGAGTGTAAGACTTAACTTCTTAGAGCAGTTTGCAAGGAGCTAAGGGCCTCATGGAGTTGAACAGAAATTAACAGAAATATATGTGAATTTTGAATGCTTGGTTAGCCAGTCACTTCTAACACATTGGATCATAGCTTTCAAAGAAATGTATTGTATCTTGCTAGCTCTTCTTCTAAGAGGCAGTTTATGTTTTTCAGGAAAACTTTCCCGTCTACTGTGAAGTCCTCACAAAAGTTAAGGTTCTTGAGAAGGTGCCTGAACTGCTTGTCTGATAATTTAAAGCAGAAATAATCAAGTACTTGCCGAAATTCCAGTGCTTTAAATACTCCAATGTGTCCATTACCAAATAGAGAAAATGTCTGAGCAGCAAGAATTCAAATTATTTAAGCAAACCTAGACATTCCAAAAGAAAAGTTATTTTTAGCAACCATTTAGCCATTCACACGGGAATACCTGAGATCCACATGCCTTTTACTTGCAGGTATTTTATACATGAAGAAACAAAACACAGTTCTCAGAAATTCACTTAGTTTGAAGCTTTCCTTTCTGTTACAAATGAGATGAAATTGTTGAAATAAGCCAAAAATAGCCTATATTTCTGTGCCACATGTAAATATAAATATAGAAATAAACAGCAACCTGCAGTAAAAGCAAAGAGGGATTATAGCAAGTACCAAAACATTCCAGAAAAGGTACTGGTTAAGACAAGAGGGGAAACAAGCAAAAATATTTGAGGGCTGCCTTAAATACTTCGAAGTATTTTTAATTAAACTCACTTAAGCATATTTAATTTGTCTTTTGTCATTACTGTCCATCCCAAATGATTGTCCCTGTCAGGGGCTTGTAAAGGACTTGATAGTCCCTCATCCTCATTAGCTTCAGTTCATCCTGAAGTCTTACTTGCTCTCTTCTCGTTCTCCCTTGCACAAAATGCCCAGCCTATTCTTCACGGGAGTTTTCCAAAGGTTTCCCAGGGGAAGCGGATCAGGTTTAGTGCAGCTGCAGCAGGAGGCATGCAAGAGAGTAGCTCAAATGAGTGGCAGAAACACCAAAGCCTGGAAAAGTTGCGGGTCATATCCACTCTCATTTTGCCTGGCTGCTACTAGCTTACCATGCCCCCTTGTTTTATTCAGCCCCTTATTTACAATGCTGCGCATATAAATCACTGATTCCATAAATGTAAATGAATATTTCACCTTTCAAAACTTCACGTTAGCGTCCTATTAGTCTGCTAACACTATAGATGCAATATGGTTATTTTTATGTTTTACCATTAGAACTGTTCTAAGTAATGGGTTTAAAAACGTATTTGTGCTATGCTTAATGGCAAAACAAATGCTCCCGTATCTGAAGGATATTGGAAAGGAATCCTCTGAATACTGTAATGTCTTAATATAAAAATTTGATCTTTGTTTACATATTGTCTGATGGGAAAAACAAAACATTGAGTATATAGTAAGCATTGTACTGAGTATGGTGAAAATGAATGGGAAATTCTAATACTGATAGAGAGGACCCACCTGAACTCTTAAACTATTTGTTATGATACTTCAAAAGTCTGTATTCAGTTGCAGAACTGTTGTGGATGGGATGTGATGGATTTTTTTAAACTACCTGGGCTCTAGAAACTGTGCTTTCAGACCTGCCTCTTTATTACAAAATATTTGGTTACAAGCTTATGTTGTTAGAGTCCCCCATCACATAGGTGGCAGCAACTATTATTCAAAGAATGGCTCAGAAAAAAATTGAGAGCTTCCACGGCCACATGTGACTGATCAGGCTTTTCTCATTTTGAAGTTCCCTGATCCAGGTCTTCGGGCAGGAAGAGAAGTATTGGTTTTGACACAAGGTGAGTGGGAGGACCACATTGCCAGGGATACAGGGGTAGCAAGAAGCCTGCCTCTAAAGCCATGAGCTTAAACTGGACCTGAAACTGCGGGTACAGATGAGATGGCTTTATAGTTCCTTGTGATATCAAAAAGACTTTGAAGGAAACTTTGCTTATTCTTTCCCATGCTTGAAAACCATCATACGGTGGTTTACTCCAGACGCTGCTATGTTTCAGTAGACTCTGACACAACAGTCTAAGATTGTTACATATATACAGCACTTTTTTTTTTCCATTCAGGGCTTTCAAAATTCTAGAAAGAAACAGTTATTTTTATTGTTCTCATTTTGCAGGTGGGAAAACCAGGACAGTTTTTGTTTGACAGCTAACGCACCTTATCTGTCAGAATGAGAAGTGGCCAGAAGCATAAATGCAGATAGTTGCTGAGCCCCAGCTGACAGATGCTAACTTCTGCAGCCACTATAGTCTGCTCACATCTGATCATATGTCTTTATCCTCAGTTGTTACATGATTCTTCTTCTGATAAAACCATAATGCCATCCTGCAATAGCACTTGATATCTACTTATAAATATCAGCTTAGGGAACTCAACAGAGTTATTTGAAAGGTGTGGTATTTACATGCTTGGGACACAATTTACAGAGACCTGAAGGAGAAAAAGGGGTTGGGGGAAGAGAGGAAGGTCCTGATAATTTGCTATTTGCTTTTTCCTTTCCAGTCCTTAGGTTTCACAAAACTGATATGCTTGTTTATATCCACTAAGAAGTCCACAGTTGTCAGAAGATGCTATTGCTACATAGGCCAAGGTTGTTGGTAGCAGTCAATTAATAGCAGTAAAGTTTTGAAGCCTTTGGATTAGTCCCCAGCTAGGCAAAAAAAAAAACCCCAAACCTAATCATTAAGATGCAATGACCACATGAAACTTACCTTGTATAACAAATCATAAGATGATGCAACTAATTCTTTTATCTTAATTAGGGTCTGTTCTAAGCTGAGTGCTGTGAAGCTTGCAGGTGGTGTAGACTGCTTTTGTCTCTGTTGGTATTTAGATGCTCTGCCATCATCAATTGCTCTCAGGAAATCAAAATAAGAGAGCTTGCTGTCATGAATGCCGATTCCTAAGCTAAGGAAAAAACACAGAATAAAATATCAATGATTTTAAATAATGATCTCACTGTTGTCTGTACTGATTAATTATTATGATGTATTATTTGTAGTGCAGCAACACTTCAGGATAGTCTTGTGCTGCCAGTGTATAAACCCTGTTAGTTCCAGCCCAAGCTCTGTCTCAGGTTTGAGCTACCAATCCCGTCATTTAAGTGCAAGTGTACTCTCAGATGCAGATCCAGGACAACCTCCATATGCTTAAGAGGAAACCTTTCTTTAGTCTGGGCTCAAGTGCACAGCCTTCCAGGCCATCAGCATTAACTTTGTGCTTTTTAAACGCAGCACAGGATTTTGATCACTGCTGAGCTTACCATCCCCAATGTGGCCAGAGGACATGTAGGCTCCCAATCTTGTCCTTGAACCTCATTTTCACGTCACAGTGTAAACACAGTTTAATAGACTCTGTTGAGGAGCAAATGTTCTTTCTGCTAAGTGCTGGTGCTTTCCCTTGACTTTCTGCTTTACAAAAACACCTTGGACTCACAGATGCTGAAGTGCTGCTTAAACCTCACAGTGTGTTTTGATCATCACAATTTTAAGAGAAAGAAACAGAACTACATGCAGCCTGGTAAGCTATTACCAGTCACAAGTTAGGACATCCAGTACCGTGCTGTGATAGATTTTATGAATGTACCAGCACAGGTCTATACTCACTCATGATTTCTCTAACATACGAAAGTAAACCAGGTTCCATACAATGCTTCTCCTGATGTTTGTGATAGAAGGGCTTACCTTCGCTCCTAATCTGCACTTCATTTTGCATGATTTATCATAGAATCATAGAATTGTCAGGATTGGAAGCGACCTTAAAGATCATCTAGTTCCAACCCCCTTGCCATGGGCAGGGACACCTCCTGCTCGATCAGGCTGCTCAGAGCCCCAGCCAGCCTGATCTTAAAAACTTCCAAGGATGGGGCTTCCACCACCTCTCTGGGCAACCTGTTTCAGTGTCTCACCACCCTCATGGGTTAGAAATTCTCCCTCATGTCTAACCTGAATTGACCCATCTCTACTTTTAATCCATTCCCTCTAGT
>WTSP01007516.1:140348-164185 GCA_025331215.1 Actenoides lindsayi | reverse complement strand
TAAGATGGTCAGATATATACTGATTTGTACCGGGGGAAAAAGAGCGGCTATGGTGGGGCAAAAACTTCACAAATATACTCCCCCCCCCCCCTCCCGCCTTACATAGCCTGGCAAGAGGCCAAAAACATAGGACTGGAATCTCTCTCCAGACAATTAATTATCACAGAGACAATTTGTTAAGCAAGAGAAGCTTTTAATTTGTAAAGAGCTCATCTATTCTTATTGTATCTTTTAAGCTGAAGCAAGTGGAGTTGATCAAAATAGACTTGAAATAGAAGATTTTAATTTAGAGGCTATGTTCAATGTGATGACAAAAATAGGAAACAGCTCTCTCAGAAGAGCATGCTCCCTCCAAAACCCGGCAGGAGTCTGCAGGGAGTGCTCCAGAACAGCTTAAGTCATTTTAAAAATGCTCAGAAATCTCTTAGTGAAATTCAGCTGGACTTGCTTGGGAAAGGCAGGACTGTCCCCATTGCTGATTGCTGCCCAGGTGCTGATTCCCTGCCTGCAGGGCTCTCACTGCTGCAGCCTGGAACATCCGAGGGAAGCAGAGGATGAGGCTCGGAGGAGCCTGAAGTAACCTTTGCAGCCTTGCAGACGGTGATGGGATCAGAGCTGTGATCTGCCACCCTTTGGGGGAAGAAACATCAAGTTTGAGTTATGCAAGGGATGGGGCAATGGCAAAGGGTCCTGGCTGGGTGGCTGAGCCAAGTCCTGCAGCTGGTAAAGCATCTGCAGTCCCCTTGTTACACATAGCTTGGGACCCACAGCAGGGCACCAAACTGTAAGGCAGATAGTGAAGAAAGTGGAAGAGAGCCATGATGGGCCTGGGAAAGGCTGCTGGGCTGTCATCGACACCCATCAGCTTCCCTGCTTGGTGCTGGGATGGGATCAGCCCAGCCCCCTGCAACAGTTGTAACTGGGGCTGTGGCAGCACAGATCCCTGCCAAGGGAACATTTGCAGTTTAGGATCTTTTCATCAGAAAACACAGGTTCTTCAAAGCTGCCAGTCTGCATAGAAAAGGATACGTTTTGACCAGTCTCCTTATTGCACTTGTTCTTTTGAAGTATCTCTATTTAGAAATCTTTGTGAAGTCTCACACTGACACTTTTCAAAGGAGAATGGTTTGGTTTTTGCTTTGAAACAACTTATTTAGAAATTTGTGCTCACCTGCAGCATAACAAGTAGGTTGGGTGTAGAAAAGGCTGGAAATGGGAGTGAAATGTCCCTTTCTGTCATTGTTCTGGATGCCTCACTTGGAAAAAATGTTGAAATCACAACTTTTTGTCCCAGTTCAAGCTGGGAATTACTGCTTTTTAAGTCTGTGCCTGCATTTCCTATCTGGTTGAAAAGTTGCATGAAACAGCCACTAACTGGAAATTAAACTCTGATTTCTGTAAAAGATGATGGTCTCTTCCTGAACGAGGCATTGCTCCCTGAAGACTGCAGGTCTGTTGAGAAGGAGCTTGCTGTAAAAATTAGCTGGCTGAAGGAAAGGAGCCAGCCCATGGGCAATTCACTTGGAAACAGAATCGACTGTTTGCTTCAGTTTAAAAAATAGCAATCTATAATTAAGTGAAGGCAAAAGGGAAAATGGGTAGAAATTGAATTAGAGCTGTGGTGGTTCTAGTACACCCCTGCGGCTCTCTGCAAGCTGAGGCCCCTGGTCCCAGACTGCTTCCTGGACATCTCTGAAGCCTGGAGCGGTACCGGTAGCTGCAATGCAGCAATTTGTGTTTGGGGGTACTGGCTTCTTGGAAGGAGGGTGAGAAATTAAAAGGTAAATCACTTCAAATAAACAAAGTGATGCTGCTGCTGGACTGTGCAGTAAGAGCCTGTTAGCAGTGGAAGCCGTGTGCGCTGGCTCTGCACGGCAGCAGTAGATTAGCATAGCTGATTAGACACATTGCAGTTTCGACTTTCTGCTCAGTGGAGATGAGGATTTTCCTAGAAATATCTAGAAATCAGATGGCAAGTCGAGTGCTTCAGTTATGGGAAGGAGAATTAGCACTCACACGTATGCCACAAGTAGGAGCTGAAAGGAATGAGATGTTCCTCTAGTATTTTTGGCTAGGAACAAAACCAGTCCCAAGTCATGAAGCTGAGACCCTCTCACAATGATACTCAAAGACCCTTGCTTATGGATCTCCATTTACCTGGGATGTTTCAGACGAGTGAACGCGGTGAGCTGAGTCCTGGTTTTGGGAAGAGATCATTTATAAGAACCCGTCCCAGGCCTGCCCCAGGCCCCTGCCATGGAGCTGGAACTGGTGCTGATCTGCCTTGAAGTCCTTAGGCTGGTCCCTGTGCCCCCAGGGTATCGAGGACTTGGTAATGCTCCAGCAAACACTTTGCTGCAGTTGAGGTAGATTACATCGCCAGTCCTCCCATTTACACAGGCAGGATCTTATCAGATGGTCTGGTACTCTTGGGGGAGTGGAAAACAGGCTGATAATGCTCAGAGTTCTGACTTCCCTTCCCTTGGACTTTGCTCTGTGTCTGGTGTGTGGTATGGGATACCTGAATGATCTGCAGTTGGTAGAGTTACATTTTTCCTTCTCTTAAGACAAGGTGCTGTGTTTTCTGTTCTCCTTTCCTTGTGCTTGGTGAGCATTTTGATGGGCAGGTTTCAGTGCTGGGTGCTTAGTGCTGGGGAACAGGAACTAGCTGTGCCCATAACATGAACTTGCTGCTCTCTGACTCTTGATCTGGAGGGATGTGACATTCCCACATTCATCTCCTTGTTCCTGTTATCCTCATATCCTTATGCCCTCAACACACTGACAAGAAGTTCGAAACAGGATGCATTAGTTTTGGATCACACTTGGACTAACTTTAATCTCTACCCCATCCTCTCTGTACAGCAGCTCCGCTTCTCCTTTCCTGCTTTCCTCTGATATACATGGCTAAAACTTCTGTTGTTATTTTTCTTGCCACCCTCTGCAAGAACCAATTCAGCCTGACCTTTGCCAGTTCTCACTTTGTCTTGGGTGTTTCAAGACATGGGGGTAGACTGCCTTTTACCTTTACATCACAATCCCTTTATTCCTTACCAGTTCTCTCTGTTCTTTTATGTAATTATTTCCTTGGCCAGCACAAAAGCCCTTTCTGGGCTTGGAATACATGTTCCAGAGATCAAAGGTGCAAAACCACTAAAGGAGACTCCAAGCCATCTCTGGGTATGAGCCCCCAGACTTGCCGCCCAGCTGGTTTTATACTTAGGACATACATGGCAGAGTCCATCAGGGGGACAGCCAAGCAGCATGGCCAAGGGCCAAGCAGCAGCACAAGGGTAGAAGAAGGACCACAGGGAAGAAACTTCCTTGCTCCCAAGGATCAAGATCAAAATGGTCCCAGCAGTTTATTTTTATCTAGCACTTTTCTATTTCTGGGGCATCACCATGTACCGAGCGATGTTCAGAGCTGCAGCTTGATGACCGTTATACGCCAGTCCCTCCACAAGCTTTGCCCTGCTTTTAAATTGAAGGGGAGAACAGAAAGAAATATCACAGAAAGAATTATCACCTGCCCTTCCTTGTGCTGCTCTGTTTCCAAGCTGGGAAATTTAATGTGACATCAGCTGTGGTCATTCTGCAGGAGTGAAAGGGAGCATGAGACTTGTGCAGGATCTGGGGCTTGTGGGTCCCAGAAGATTCATTAAGGAAGGAAGGGTAACATAAGGCTGAAGGCAGCTGGACAGCACTGTTTTATTTGGCCATGTGCCACCCCCCATGGGGGGGAGGGGGGGGAAAGGAAAAATAAATTTTAAAACATTGGAAAAAAAAAAGGCCAAAGTTTTTGTCAAAGACCATCATGATTTCGTGAAGACCAGCCCTGGCAATTGGAGCTGTGTCATACCCAGTTTGTTAGTGTTTCTCCTGGTCCTGGTGCCCTAAGAATCACCAGGGCTGCAGAGCTTCATCAGCTGCACCATCTTGCTTTACAGCCAGAGCTGCCCCACCAGCTGTGCCCATGCTGGCTCCACTTTGGCTGTTGTGGAAGCTGTTACAAGACAGCTGCTTGTGTCCTGCTGTGTGATGCTTGGCTCAGCTACTTGCTGGCTCCTGGCTGGCTGTTTACGATGGGTGAGACACTTGTCATTCCTGTACTGGAGGCTAAACCCATCCTTACTGCAATGGAGGGATCTAAATGGGATAAACTGGATCCCAACTATGGATCTTGCAACTAAGACATTGCAAGAAAAACAAACAGCTGCTTCTTCCCTTCCATGTCTTGTGGCTCTCCTACAGCTTTGGGCATGGCCAGGGACGATTTCATTTTGGCCTATGTACCCTGGAGTAAGCTTCCAGTTCTGACCTTTCTGCCTTGTGTCTCTGACCTCATCAGGTCAGCCCTTGTCCTTCAAAGCCCAGCTTAAACGTACCCCCACGCTGTTGCATAGGCTCACTGCTGCCATGCTGCGCCCTGAGAAACCTCTGACGGCTGCCACTCTGATGTGGTGGAGAAGCCAGTCCTCAGCATGGCCCCCTGGTCCCCCTGTTCCTTCACTGCTGCAAAGAGCAGTGACACCTCTTGGCATCTTTGACTCTGCTTCCTGTACATAAGCTCCTGTTCCCAGCCCTCCTTGTGTGAACTGGTGGCTTTGACTCTTGCCCCATTGCCAAGGCCAGTCTGACCTGGCACAGGAATTCTGGATCAGAAATTGCTGGAGTGCTGCAGGGTAGGAGATGTGCTCCATCTGCCTGGGATCAGGAGAAACATCCGCAGAAGCCAAAGGCTGCTCCAGCAGACAGGAGTCTTTCACTTTGCTGCCAATACAACTGTTCTTCCAAAGCATAACTGTTGCCAGAAATCCATGGTGTCAAGACCTGCTGTTTCTTCACTTCTAAACAAAACAAACCCTAGTTTGCTTTTTGCCATTGAGTAAAGCTCTTGTCTCAGATAATAAAATCAGATAGAAAGAGAATGGGCTCTTGTTTCCTTTCTCACTTAGTGATGATAAATTTGGGGAGAGGGGAATTACCTTGCAGGGGTTGGGAGATAGGTGTGTGTGGCCCTGACATGCTCTAGTCTGTACAGGGAAGCTTCATCCATCCTTGCAAGATGTTTGAAACATCTTTCCAACCTGATCATTCTTTGGAAGCAGTTGGGTTCCTTCTCCCTGGTGCCTTAGGCAGTGCAAACAGCATGACGAGCTGGCTGCCACTCTGCCTTTGCAGCTCAGCAGAATGATCATGCGTAAAATCCCCAGGTAATTTACCCTGAGTGGGATCCTGTGATTTGCTGACATTCCTCATAAACTGAATTGAACATAAAAGAAATGAATGCAGAGTTGCTAATTTGGAAACTCATTTTGAATAACTTCTCACCGATGTGGTAACAGTTTGCAGGGAGCCCTGGTGATAAATAAATAGTTGCTGAAATCCTGAATTGGCTATAAATTGGCATGGAGGAGCGGAATCCCCTGCGTGAGGCTCAGCTCGGTGCATTACTCTACACTACACTCAGCAGTAGCTGCAGGTGAAGACAGAGGTAGTCTTAGTTCTGTGAGGTTGTAGTAGCAGATATCCTGACGTACATGAACTAGGAGATAATATGCATCCTCAAATGTCATCTCTGCTTTACATCGGTTACTACTTCTGGGAGCTGCAGGGCTTACACCAGTGGATTATCCGCTTTCCTTTTTTGCTGAGCACTCCTACTTTTTAGGTGCTTGGTGTAATTGTGTATAAACTGGGAAGATCCCAAAGGGATCATTACTTTTCTGCACAAACTGCTTTCCTTGTTCACATTTCACATCATCACCTGCAGGTATTCCTGAGACCAAGCAGCATTTCCTTGCAGGGCAGGGTGGTTCACACAGGGCTGCAGCAGTGGCAGGCAGAGAGCTGCTGTGCCCGGGGCTGGATGGGATGACATGGTCTGAGACGTCTGTGGTGGTACCCAAGGTGGTGGGGGCAAGATTTCCTTGTGGAAAACTTGCTTTCCTTCCTGATGGCTCACCCTCCCCAGCATCTTTGTGATGCTCAGTCCTGAAGAGGGGAATGTGGCTTCTCACTTCCAAGGTGCTCAGGATGGATCAGCAGGAGGGTCAGCATTTGGGAGCACAGTAGCAACTTCTCCCTCCCGCAAACTTGAGGCTGACTTGGCAGGGCTGCTTGGTGGGCATGAGCCACCAAGCTGGATTTACCTTCTGGCACCATGGCCTGATGTATGACAGCACCTGGGAGGCTGAACAATGTCCAAGGAAATGCTGATGGTGAGAGCAAAGCTTGGACATGCTTTCTCTGCTAAACTTGACTGGGTTTTGGAAGCTGTGAGTATGACCTATAACAGGGATGAAATTAAATTTTCTTTTCACCACATGTTGTCTTCCAAAAAAGCTGCTGCTGCTGCTTGTAGGTGGCTGTGATTGCAGCAACACCTTCATGGTGTACAGCATTTGCTCATCGAGAGAGGAAATGGTGCTGCTAACATTGCAAGTTTTGTTGATTTAGGTGGCGAAGGAATGACTCAGCCTGCAGAGTCAGTGGTCACATCAGCCAGGTCCCAGAGGTAGCTTCCACCAACACCATCCTGCAAAGCAATTACAGAAGCTGACCATAATTCTTTGTAACCACAAATTTTGAAAGATATATCTTTGTCTTTCAAAGCCTTGAGATTGCAGCCATCAGTTGTTACCCACATTGTGAATGAGTCAGAGCTCAGAGAACTGCTTGGCTTTTCAGGTACTGATCTGGCACTCAGCCCTAAGAGTTAAGGCTTTCTGTTGGGTTTCCCCAGGCAGACCCATCCATTAAGATGTCAGAGACCTGCATCTGCTTATCTGAAAAGGAAATTATTGTACAGATTTTGAAGTGTGGTAGCCAGACCACAAAAGCGAGGCAGCTTGTCCAGCATAGAGATATGGAAGATCTTACCTGACTATGTATGTGCTTGAGAAAGATACAGAGGAGTTCAGTGTTTCCTTTGGTTAGGGATGCTTTGAATTTGCCAAGCGCTTTCATTTATTGTGGCATCCGGATTGTGTGGGTTTGGGCCCTGCTGTGCTAACCATTACTGGCTGTGGCAAACCCATAGCTAAGATCCCTCCATGTAAGTTTTCTCCACATTGTGTTTTTTCTAAGAGTTAGTTAAACCACAGAGGTTTCTTCCTCCTGATCCTTCCCAGCAGAGCCTGTGGTTTATAACATATATTTGTATATTTTTAAATGTTCCTTCTACATGACAAACACCCTTGAAATATGTTACTGTGACTCCAGGGAGATTAGCCCTGCTTGAGGCATGCAGCTTTTGGCTGCATGTCCTTTGAATGACATGACATATTTAAGGAACACCTCATTTTAGACAAACTGTTTGCAGACTGAAGACATCCAACAGCAGCCAGTGATGAATGTTTTGCACATAAGATGATGTAAATCTTATTTTAATGCTGCCTGACTCATGGCCAGCTTGTCCTGAGCTGGGCCCAGGGCTTTGCTGCCTTCTGTTCTGAATGTCTCTCACCCCAATCACTCTGGGCCCATGGTTGGCAATCCCTGGCCAACAGAAGAGCAAAGTCAACATGATGCTATCAAGTCAAAATGATTCAACAGTCATAACTTGGAGTGGGAGGCCTCCATCTGAGATATCATGATGGACCTCCTCTGACTGGAAGATCTTCTTATTCCTCCCCCACCCAGGGTGGGTCCCCTTATCTGGGACTTTGGTTTCTAAGAGCTCAGAACAAGCTCAGAGCCGGCTAGGAGAACTGTAGCTGTGATTTTTATAACCAGTTCAACCTTTCTAAACACTTCTCTTCCTTGAACTGAGGTTGGAACACAGCTTTCAAAGCCAAAAGGCTGATGTCAGGATTCCTTCATTCAGCAGTGTTGGGTAAAGGCTAATAAACACCACTAAGAGCTTGCTAATAGCTCCAATTAGACTGCAGCTGATGCTTCATAAGTGGTTCTCTTTCCTCCTCCACCCCTTCCTTGCAGCTATTTCCTCATGGAATTTAGGAAGGTGAGGTGGATTAATGCTACTTTGGGAGACAGTCAAGAGTTCCAGCTGCAAAATCCTATTTTTCTTTTGGCTTTTTTTTTTTTTTTCAGTGCATCTGGCAGGGATTTCTCAGGGCAGCAGTCTGCTTCTGCCAGGACTGAGTTGAGGTGTGGATGAGGTGTTTGTTTTGTTGGTGTGTTGCTGGGAATAAGACCGATTGGTGAGTTTGATAGTTCAGAAGTACAATGAAAATACAGCTTTGAAGGGCTACTCACCCTTTCTTGATTGTGAGAGCATCTGCAAGGCTTTTCCTCAAATAGATGGGCAAAAGAAACTCATAAAAGGGTTTGAAGGAGTTCAAGTTTAAAAAAAAAAAAAGCTTTCTGTAATTTCTTTGTGATTTTTGTTTTGGTTTCTTTTTTTTCCTTTTTTTTTTTTTTTTAACCTTAAGTACTTTCTGCAGTAGGAGACACTTGCATGTCAAGACTTCAGCTGTCTTGTGGCATGTGAAATTTTTAAGCTGCTATTTTTTTTATTTTTGTATTTTTTATATTGTTCAAGAATCCTGACTGTGAAGGCCCAGGGGGTGCGTGGTGCTGTGCAGAGCAGGTGCTCAGGGCCCCATCCCTGTTCAACGTGTATTCCTTAGCATTGCCACTGCAGACTCTGGGCACAGGAACCCAGGGGTTCCCCCCAGTCCACCTCTGGGGGTCACGTCACCAGAAATATGCCATGATGCTCCAGCCCTTACCTCAGAGCATCATGTGCTGCATTTCTCATCCCCATCTTCTGTTTACAGACACTGGGTTTCTTCTGTGTGTGAGCTGGCCTGAGCTGCAGAGTGACATGGACTCCTACAGCAGTGTCATGGAAAACACCATTCACCACATTGCAGAGCAAGGTGGGTTGTAAAGCTTTTACAGAGCCTGAGGCAGCAATTTTGTGGGGTTTTGCTCTTTCTTGTCTTGAGGATCCTAATTCTGGCTTTTTGCATCTACACCTTTGATTACAGTTCCTATAACACATCTGAACAACCTGCTGTGCAGCCACAGGGATTCATGGGCATATTTTGAAAGTATCTTTAAGCCTCCACCAAAAAACACAATAAATTCAAGCCAAACACACTTGGGAATAAAGCACTCAAGCAGGTGACTTGGAAATAGTTCTTGCGTCACACTGCCGTTGTGCACAAGCATACGTTCCCCAATTCTGTGGACTTAAAAGCAAGTAAGAACAGTGATTGTATTAGCAGTTCTTGTTTCTTTCTTACAGAGATAAAAGCAAGGAGCAGGCTGGATTCTTGTGGGAGAGGTTTTTGAGAGATGTTCTCATTGAAACCTCTTAAGGAAATAAAACAAACATCTACAGCTGAGAAAAATAATAAAACCTGTCCCTCCCACAGCCCTGGTCAGTCCCTGCAAAGCAGAGATTTGTTCCCTGTGTGTCCTTAGCTGAGAGGTGTGATCTCCCTATAGATAATATATGGGGAAGGAAACCAGTGCATTGCATGTCAAAAATGAGCTCTTGAGCATGGGCCACATGTAGTGTGTGCTGTAGTGTTTTTAGACATGTGATAAGGGTGGGGGAAGTGGAAGAGGGTGAGATGAGCATCTAGGGACCTCAGTGGTAATAAACTGCAGCAAGATGTGTGAGGCTGGTGAGCTGCTCTGTGCTGTTTGAGCTGCAGTTGTGACCTTGCTGGGTATTAGAGATGAGGAGGGTGGTCTGGAGAATCTGTTTTCACTCTCTTTACGTAAGTGATGCTCTGTGCAAGAGGTCAAATGGCCCTGGGGCTGAGCTAGCACAGCTACTTCTCATATATGGAGCAGGGTGGGTGGCAGATAGTGATGGTTTGGTGCAGGACTGGTGCTCCAGCCTCTGTGAGCTGGCTGTGACAGCATGGTGTTATTTCAGCTTCAACATCTTCCTGGGGTGTGAGTGATTTCAAATGGTGTGTGTGTGTTTCTGAAGGTCCAAAGGAGGTTTGTAAAGAGGAGGATGGCTGTGCACCCAGGAGGGCAATGCTTTTGGGCAGGGATTCAGTCACATCTAGGACTACCATGGGATAATTTTTTTTCCTTTTTTATTTTTTTATTTTTTTTTTTTTCCAGTAGCAGGGCAAGGAGCCTTGGGGTTATTTCCTTTTCTAGAGGAAAGCTCAATTTCTTCTTTAGAAATCAAGGGGAAAACCATTCCTTAAAATATGACCAAACTCCTGGCACGTTGTGTGCTGGTGATGGCATTGCCGAATGCAATGGAGATGAGCACTTGTTATTCCAAATAGCCCTTCCCAACTGCTCTTGGACAGTGTTGGGCTTTGGTGGTGCCAAAGTCACGTGGAGCTCATTTAATGCTGTGTGTCAGTGCCTGGAAAAGATGACCTCTATTCAGAAACTCAGAGATGGCTTTCTGTGCTCCCTGGAAGCCATGACCCCACCATCCTGTGCTGAAGGACCGTGACTCCTGTCTGCCCGAGGAGGTGCAGAGCTTACTGCTCTCCTCTACATCCCAAACCCTGCCTCTGCTGGGGAAATGAATCTGCAGGGTCTGGCTATGATGTTTAGGCAGCTTCTTTCTAGCAGCCTCTGCCTGGATTTGCAGGCAGGGGTGACTTTGTAACATTTTGTCCTTGCCCTCAGGAGTGTGGAATTGTCTAAAATGCCCTGACCTTGCACCGTATCTGCCAGGAAAACAAGAATGTGGCTTGTGCTGCACTAATCTGTAAAAATGAATTCTTCCTTCTGTATTTTGCACCAAACTGTTGGGAGCATGACTGATAGAATTGCTCTACTGACTTGAGGTGCGAGGAAAAAAAAAAAAAGCAAAATGAGCAAGTTGAGACAGATTCATCCTTGAAGGTTTTTGAAGGGAAAAAAGAGCCCTGGGTGTGCTGTAAGCCACGTGCTGGCTCCTGAGGCCAGGACGTGTGCTGTTGGGAAAGGCAAAGCTATAAACACCTTACTTGGTTGTTTTGGGGGTTTTTGAGCCAAGTTCACATGTTCCTGGGAAACCAGTGCATTGTATGCTGTAGGCCAGGTACTGGTAGCACAAGCTAGGAGGTGAATTTCTGGCTTTTGACTGTAACTAATATTAAGAATCACATTTGGGAGCCTCTGTAGAGCTCTTTGGAAAAAAGCAGAACAGTTTAATGTGGCTCCTAGAAGGAGTGCCACAGAACACATCCTGGCAGTGCAGGGAGACAATCCCACCAATAAGGCCCTCCTGACTAGCCAGCCCTGTGGGTGAGGGTGAGCTCTTGGGGCAAGACACCTCTCTGCCCCTTGATAACACCTTCTGCTCCACTCCAGATGCTGAGCATGCTCCAGATGTAGCCCCAGGTGCGCCTACTGCTTCCCCCGGCCTTTCTGCAGCACTTCAGCAGTCCCTTGGGCTCCCTCACATAGGAGGACGCTCCTGTGGAGGCAGGGACATTTGAGATGCCTGCTGGTAGCCTTCTGCAAGGCACCCCTGTGCTGGTGCACAGAGACGGGATGTTCTCTGGTTCCATCCCTGCATGCAAGGCGCTGCAGCAACCAAGCCCATGTTTGCCTCCCAAAGCTCTCCATCCTCCAGAGCCACTCTGCTTTTTGCCTCCATTGCAAGAAAGCTGTGCACAGATGAAGGCATGGGGCTGTGATAGCTGCTTTGGGACCCTATGATGTTTTGTATGGGCATCTTGGGTCCTTCTGCCTTGATTTTTCTAGGACTCTCAGATCTTCTGCCTTAAGGAAATCGTGAGTGGCTTTAGAAATGGCTCCTCACAAAGCACGGAGACAGCAAAGAGCCTGCTTCTTCCAGCCTTCCCTGTTCAGCCATACTGGGAAGGTTTAAGAGATTTGGCAGAGCATCCCGTGGTGGCAAACTTTGGTGTTTAATTACACCATCTGTTTGTCCTCTCAGCTAATGTTTGCTTGAAGGCTCTTTGAATGCAAACAAGGCCAAACTGCACAAATCTGGAGCAATGCACCTAAGTAAGGGCTGCGAGAACTGGTTTTAAGATTATCCCATCGTTCCACCTTCTTCGAAGCAAGTTCATGAAGCATGAATTGCTATGCATAGACGGTTGGAGTGCTCAAAATGCTGCCTCTTGTGCAGAGCAAATGCTTTGAGGAGTGTCCTGGAACATTTAGAAAAGGAGCAACTGTGAGGACTCTGGTGTGGAGGACCTGGAGAACCGTCTGGCAGAAGATCTGGGATGTTAAAGTGTGTCTGGTGTGACATGGTAGGAAATGTCCCATTTGAGAAATTCCTAGCAATTCCTGGAAAAGAAAATCCTGGACACCCTTGGCTGATTCAAAGAAACCACTTCCTTTAAAGAAATCTGGGATGTTTTGTACTTTTTGAGTTTAAAATCTTTTAATCTAAATCTAAGCCAAATGTTTTAATTTATAAGACTAGTGAAATATATGGCAGAATAATTTTGAAATGGAAAACTGATGAGGAAAATTCACTTTTACAAACAACTTTCTGGAGAAGAAAATAAGAATACTCAGGAAAAGTCATAAAAATAAAAATATTTCTACAGAAAAATTCTGTTTCACAAAACAGCCTTTCCTGCAGAAAGCTGTGCAGCGGGGGTGTTCCTGGGCAGGGGTTTGTGAAGCAGGCAGAGAGATGCTTGGAAGGAGATGCTGATCAACTGAACCGACATAAATCACAGCCCTAAATTTTTTATCACAAAAGTCCTCCCTGCCCTTTTTGGAGATTCAGGGCAGCTTCGTACGTGCATCCAGAAGACCGGAAACGGGCAGAGGCTGGCAGCAACCACGCGATGTGGGTTGGATGAATTTTCAACCATCGTTTAAATGTCACTTTGTCAAAATCCTTGTGGACACTTTGCTTTGTAGCTTGGCTCCTGCACTCGCACAGGATGGCTGGGCACCTCTGGAGCTGCTCTCAGCAGGGTCTGGTGGAGAGCCGATGTCTGTTTTGCCTGGCACCAGCCAAGCCCATCTGATTATTCCGAGGAGAATTGGATGGCAGTGTTGAGTGATAGCTATTAAACTGGGCACCCGTGGATGCTGCTCAATGTGCCTGCGTGCTACAAGCCTACACAGGTTTCCAAGGTGTCTAGTACCAGCAGGCAATGTTGGTGTCATACTTTGGACTTGGACAACATAATTATTGTCACACCCCACCCTCCTACCTCAGTGTGATTTGCTGCCAGTGTTATATTAGCAAAAGGAGAAAAAAAAAAGCCACTTTTCCAGTGTACAGATAGTAACAGAGATGTTTATATGGCAGTTGTGACTGGTGTAATCTTGGTTGTTAGACAGCTTTAAGCGGGATTTAAAACAGTCAAAGATGCCAAAATAAATAGCAACAAGATAGATGGTCTATTAGGCACAGTTCGGTGCAGGAAGACGTTTACCTTGTTTGTGATGAATTGGCAGTGCTAAATGAGAGGAAAAAGGGGTATGGCCCTTTAGAATGTGCCACCAAGGAATAGGTGTGTGCAGATTTTGAGTGTAGCATCAGGCAAAGCTTTTAAAGCAGCTGTATCTGCTCAGTGCTTCCTTGGCTGTCAGGTGTGAGTTTCACTCTGTTCAGTGCCCTGGATGGAGGGAAGATTCAGCAACGTGTTCTGAGCTTGGAGTCCAGCCAGGTTCTCACCTGTTCATCCAATGAGCTAG
Source organism: Actenoides lindsayi (assembly GCA_025331215.1). Lineage (NCBI taxonomy): Eukaryota > Metazoa > Chordata > Aves > Coraciiformes > Alcedinidae > Actenoides > Actenoides lindsayi. The sequence continues at coordinate 150,607 of WTSP01007516.1, read as the reverse complement.
AGAAACATAATCCTGAAGACTGGTCATTATGACATTTCATCATGCTTTTATATTTGATTGCTTGGTTGATTTTGATGTTTTTTCCAGAGCAAGACTTTTGTCCTGATTTTTCAATCACTTTAATCTGAAGATGGTGTAAGTATCAACAGGGACCCAGGGAGGTACATTCACCCTTCGGTCCCAGCCTAGGCTACCAAGACTCCCAAACTTCCAGGAGACCCGCTCATTTCCAATGACTGCTATTTAATACATGGGCGACTGGAGCCGAGATGCCATTCACACCTTCCAGGCATGTAGGTATATTGTGCAAGCAGCTTTTATCAACCGCAGCACGTTTCTCACTTCAAGTCTCAGAGTGAAGCCCAATGAGAGGACATGTGGCCATTGGGAGAGGGGACACAGCAAAGCAGACAGAGGGAGGTGATGCGTGGGAGGACACGTGTCCTCTCAGCCAAAGGACAAGGATATCTCCTATTCCATCCAAATGTGGCATGTCTTCATGCCTCTTCTGGGAACAGAAGCCCCTTTCCTATCTCCAGCAATGACCTTTTCACATCTGACATTCAACAGAGAAAAACATAATTGCCTAAACTAATGATCTGCAGAGCATGAACTTTCCTAAGGCTATTTAAAAATGGCTGGTGTTTGTCAGTGCCTGATAGATGAGGACAACAGAATTTTCGGGGCCAGCTGGTTTACGTATTTTTAAGTCAGTCTGCTGCTGGTAAAGCTCCAATTGACCAAACTCTGCCCTGGGAGTCCTGGCTGTGTGAGGTGGCCACCTCCTTCTTGCAGCCATCACTTGCTTCAACTTCCACCAGTCATCCGGAGGTGTTCTCTCTTGTACTCTCTGCTAGTTTTATTTCTGCCTGTGTAATTACTTATTCACTAAATTTTTAAAGAGAAAAGAAGCAAAGCCAAGCAATTTGGGTGGAAAGACAAATTAAGAGCTTCTTCTGTACTGGAGATCATCAGGAATTAATTTCTGACATGCTCACCTTGGAGCAGTCCAGACTTGATTAAAGCCTTTGCAGAACTCCTGGCAGTCAAGCATGCAGCAGAATTTGCATGTCCCTATAGATTTAACTGATATCTGCCTCTGTGTTTGGCTGGTCTCATTTAGGAAATGTTTATGTTGCTTGCTGCTGCGCAGGAGGGACTCCTTGTACTATCTTTTGCATAACAAAACACCATACGCTTTCAGCAGGGCATACAGCAGCAAACCTGCTGAGGAGGTGGTGAGTCCCTGCTGCGGTTTGTTGAATTAGGTGGGGAAGCTGAGTGGAAGGATGATGGGACGGTGCTCATGGCCAGGAAAATAGGATCTGAGCTTGGCGCGTGAGTCTCTAGCATAAAGAAAAAGATTTTTTTTTTCATGGAGGTAAACAGGTGGAGCTGGGTGTGCGGCCATCCTTATCCTTAAACAGGCGGCATCCCCCTGAAGACCCCTGACTCCTTTGTGTGTGTGATATAGTGCTATGATTACTGAAGGTCACACAGAGACTTAGGTGGTGTTTTCAGGCTGCACTAGCTGTGACGGTCTGACCTGGGCTAAATGTGTCTCTTCAAATGCCTGGTGCTCCCAGCCATGTGGGCTCCCCCAGGAAGCAGCTGAGTGGGAGCTACACCAACATGCCGTTTAATTTTGTTTTCATTAGAAAAGGTGGGGGCCTGTTAGGCTGCAGTGAGATCGACAAGATGAGCCAATCATAATAAACACTTCCAGGAATTTAGCTCTTCGCCGTCTCTTGAATAGGTAACGCTCACACTGCAGGTCTGCTGGAAATGAGCCTGCAGTGGCATTGGTGGGGCCGGCAATTACCTGCTGACGCTACACGGCAGGAAAATTTGTTCTAGTTTTGCTAAATTTAGCAAACAGTACCTAGGGCATGACATGTATCATGGAATGGAGGTGATGGACAACTGATTGAATATGCTGCTGGAAACTTGCATTTTGGCCTGGGTGCAAGCCATGGTGTTAACCCTTTCAGGTATCTGCAGGGAGAGCATGGACTGCTTCCTCCAGTATACCTGGAGTCCCACGGCATTAGACACAGCATTGTTCTCACTTACATCCACATAATTATATGTAGCAACTTCTTTTAAATAGTTTGAGGCAATGTAGGGATTGTAACTAGGCTGTATATGCAACATAAAAAGAAAAAAAAAAATCCCCAGAATGCAGAACATGTTGAGCTGGGACCTTACTTATAAGAGAGGAAAGTATAAAAAACCCTGAACATTTATTGCGTGCTTTGTGAAAAACAATGGCCTAGTGCCCATTGACCATTCCCATGTGTTTTGACACCCTCAGGTATCACTTGTGGTGCAGAGGCGCTGAGGCAGCAGCTGTCCCCTCCTGCTTGTCCCCTCTCACTCCAGAGTGATGCTGCAGTAACCGCAGGTCCCTGTGGGGAAGGTGGCCTGGGCAGGCTCTGCTGAAAGCCAGACAACTCTTCTTGATCTCGAGTCTTTCAGCAGAGCAGGTTCACTCCTTTGGCCAAAAGGAAGCAGTAAACAGCCCTGCAGGGGCGTAGGAGTCCACAAATGTGAAGAAAGCCAACGGCTCTTGCACCAGCTTGTCACTTTTCCCTCCTGCGGAGACCCACGCCAGCGCTAATCCGCGTGTGGCAGCCAGCCTGGGCTTTAGCAAGCTGTGACTGCTGCCCTGGGTTTATTAGCAGGTTCCCATAGCACTGCCCTCCCTGGGCACCCTCCCCTCCTCTGTGCCTGCTGCTGTCTGACCTTCCTGAGCAACTTGTTGACTGGGAGAGGCTGCTGGGTGTTTACAAGGAGCTTTGCTCATGTTTCAGCTCCCAGGCCTACACTGGAAGCAACAACGTGAGTGAATCTTTAAGTAAACAGCCAGGCATTGGAGGGGGGGGAAGGTAACAACTCTAAATAATGACTAAAATGTCAGACATTTATTATTAAGTTGGTCCTGATGTTGGCAGCTGAGCCCATTAAAAGCATTCTTGATCAAAAAAGCCAAAGGCAAACCTGGTTCTTAAATATCCCCGTTGTTCTTTTTGGCCTAGTTTTAAAGTCTTAAGAAGAAAATCAAATTTTAGAAAATATTTACAGACATGAGAAATGCAGGATTTCATCACGGCTGGTGGCTTCACGGATCTGCAGGTGGCAAGGACAGCAATTAAGGAGCAGACGGGCAAATATATTCTCACATCTCCTTTGCAGAGATATTGCCAGTCTTAGAAGTCAAAGCGTGTGTTGTTAGGGCTAGACGAGCAAGAAGTCACCAGGTCTCAGCATGATGCTTTGAGGAGCTCTGAAGGTTTGCAGGATGTTAAAGTAATAGTTGTGAGTGAGGCTGAGGTTTGACAGACTTTGCTGGGAGCTATAAAGGTGAAGTAATCGCTGCTGTGTTGTGTGTCAGTGAAGCAGAAATGACAAAGGACCGCTCTGAATAATGCATGGTCTTTGTGGGTCAAAGTCTCCTATGAGAAGGCCAGTAGAAAAGGCTCTGTGGAGCTTACCTGAAGCATCAGCCATAGATTTTTAGGTTTGGATTAAGATAAGAATAGAGGACAGCAGTAGGAACAGGAAGAAGGAGATAAAATCTGACCTAGCAGGAGAGATGGAAAGAAAGAAAATTGTTTACTGAAGATTGAGGCAAAACAGGGTGTGAATCTCTTCAAATGTGTATAAAGCTACTGAAAAGAGGAAGAAAATGCTTTTTCTCTCTATCTCTCGTGGCTAGGATAAGGTGTCATGAGCATAAGCCAAACCAGAAAGACTCGGATGCCAGGAAGTGGTTTCTTGGGGAAGCTGTAGAAATTCCATTACTGGAAGCCTTCAAAAAGAACTAGAAACTAAACACTTGATACAGCTGGTTATGCTTTGAGCTCCTTAGGCTCCTTCAAGCTTTATTTTTTTGAGTGCATTAATTTGTGGTTATTACCATGATATTAAAGAGATGACACTGCTATTGACAGCATTTTGGAAGGATTCAACTTCAGAGCTGTGGAGTTGGACACTGCCTAAACTAGCTCTGAGGGCAAAGTCTTGAGCCGAGGCCACAGACCTTGGTGGCTGAGTGTTGAGTAGAGAATGGAAGCTGTTAACAGAGAAAAGCATCTCTTGATGTTTAATTATGTTCCTTGTGAGTGGGAGCACACCAGATGCTTCACTGGTTTCCCTATGGTTGGGCACAGACAGATTTTTCTGACTCCTGAGTTCAGGAAGGGTGGCAAAGTGTGACTGAGGCCTCCAGCCCAGTTGACGTGGTCCAGATGGGTCTCTGGGGACAGTTAAGCTCCTCTCTATCCAGCCATGCAGATGGGGATGTGACCTCCTCCACTGCCAGGCAGCAGCTCCTGTCAAGGTAACTCCTGCCTGGCTGTAGTGATGGGGATGTGGTCCCCCTGAGTCCTTAGCTAGGACCTTGAATTGAGACTGTGCAGGGGGTTGCCAGACTCTCTGATCCACCAGCAGAACTACTCAGACAGCCTTATTTTAAGGTTGGAAGGGGGGGAATTGAGAGGATACAAGTAGATGGCAGCTCCTCGTGTGACAGTTCACATCTCCACACATCTCTCATGTTCATGGTGCTCCTGGGAAATGTACAACTATGTTCTCCTGATGAAGGACATATTGTGCTGGAAGCACACTGCTTGGTTAGATGGACCTTTGGGGCTAGAACAGCCATTCCTATGTACTCATTTAAATTTCATTGATTTTTCTAAAGAAATATTTCTCCCTTGGTAGTCTAGAAATAAAACCTCTTGCCCTGACTGGCTCAACAACCTCATGACTTCTATCGACAAGGCAGTTTTCACACTCTGTCTCAAGATGGGCACGCTTCAATATGCTCGATTAGAGAAAGAGAAAATTACATTTATGCACCTCCCGCCGCTTCCCATTACATTTTCTCTCCTTTCCAGTGGCAGGTGTTTGTGCAAGATCCCATCTACAGCTTGGTCAGTGAGTAACCCAGCATCAGGTTTTCACAGGGATAGCTCCTCTTGATGTGGGCAATGCCCAATTAGGCTTATTGCCAGACTACGAGTTTGCAGTGATATTTTTAGTTTTCCTCTGAGGTTCCTTTTTGTCTCTAGCCTTATCTTGGCTGAAGCAAAACAGCCTGTGTGGCTAATTTTTGTGCCTTATTCTGATTTCTGGTCCATTTCTCATGATGCAGCCAAATATGTGCAAAACGAGCAAGGACATGGAGTTGTGCTGACCCTTCTGTACAGACTGCACGTGTCAGGCTGGTGACCTGGAGTCAAGGACTTGCTCAAAGAATTCCCCAAACTCAAATGTTTTGAATAGCAGCAGCAGAGAGGGAGTGTGGAAGCTGGTACAATGACTCTGCAGGTGTATGACAGCAGGTTTGCTGGGCTACCTGAGGATAATGTGACAAAGTGCCATTTTCCAGCTTCCACTTAGGTTATGACCTTTCTGGTCATTACATATATGTTAGATGCCATTATATCTATGGGTCAGGATTTTGGATGAGGAGCCCTTCACAGGCTCCAGAATTTCAGTGACACTGTTTCCAACATGTACAGTTTCACTATGATTCTTGAAGATCCAGCTCTGGAGCTTGCTTCTTTTGTATTTCAGTGGGTCATCCTGGCAATGTTTTCCAGTAGCAAGTAAGTATTATGGACTTAAATTAGCCTCAAGATCCTGAGAGTGATGCACTGTGTTGGATGCAGAGGCTGTACACCATTAACAGGAATTTGTTTGCATGGGAAAGTGCTTCTGCTGTCGGGGCTGGTTAGCGGTGGTGACTTGGCTCTCATGAGAGCCTTATTTCTGAGAGTGGCAGTTCAACTATGCAATTCTCTCTCTATATATATATGTTTCCTTGTACAGATGTCCTATTTAGGCCAGAGTCTGCACGTCACCTATAAGAGCTGAAATAGCATAGACCTGTCTTTGCAGTCAATTAGCTGCCTCCAAGACAGGAATTATCTTTAAAAGGAGATGGAACAGGATAAGAAATGTTTTAGAGCTGGAACTAGAGGATGCTTGTCTGCCCTGGTGCCTTTAGAGGTGAATTGGACTTTCTTAATTGCTTTTGGGGAAGTTAATTATAACCAGATAGTTGCTTTTCTTTGCCAAGAATTTGTGGATATTTGTGGCTCTGGAGTAAGAAGGAACAGCAGAAACAATGGGGCACTCATTATGACCAAACCAGTTTATGCTTAATATTTCAAACCATTTTTCCAGAGAAAAATCTTGGCCTTGAATTCCATCTTAGTTTATTTGCTATGCTCATCTCTTTTGCACTGCCAAGCAAACTGGAAAGCTTAGGCATGTTTCTGATTGTTCCTGAGCACCAAAGTGAGAAGCTCTTGTTGAATTAGATGACTTGAGCGCAGGTCTCTGATTAATGCATCAGATCTTGGTCCTTGGGAGTGATGCCATCTGCAAGCTGGACACCTGCACTGACCTAATGTCTTTATGGCTTCAGGCCACTTTAGCACCATCTGCCAGCAAAGGAGAGCTTCCCAGCACCCTGTGAAGTAAGTGTGGGGGTGGATCTTCTCATGCCTTCATGCCAGGGTGTGCCAGGAGGAACTTGACCTTCTCCCAGAGGCCAGCAGCCCCTGTTGCGGTTTAAAACTGTGTGTGTGATTTTTCTATTTGTGGCATTCTTTTGCAACTAACAAAGTGCTAAGGTTTCTGGAAAGAGCCTGTAACCCAGCCTGAGCTGTGCTACAACAGGTTATTGTGCTGGCACAGGTGAAGGACAAGACCTCTGCCTGGGAGCTTTCCAGGAGTTGTACTGCCTAGCTGGTAGGAAGCAGAACTTCTCAGCATTGAATCTACCTGGAGTGTGAATGCCGACTGCAGTGCCAGGAGGTCTCTAACAGCACGCAGAGGGCAAAGAATCCAGCTTCGTGTGCCAACACTGTGCGGAGCTGGCATTTCCAGCCCCTCCTGTGCCTTGCTGTAAGTGAAGTGTGCCTGATGTGGGATGAAGGCCAGAAAACTAGTGTAGAAACACTGGCAGGGTTGCCTCGCTGTGTGCACTGTCTGCAGAGCACTTGGGATGCTCCTGATTCGTGGAAGTTTACTGTCTTTTGACAGAGAGAAATATAAACTATTACTGATGAGTACAAATGACTTGTCTGTAACAGAGACGTTAGAAAGCGAAAGCTGGAATCTTGGTTCAGATTTGCAGCTTTAGTTGTGGCTCTTTACTCCATGTCTGTGGTTATCATGGTGCTTTCAGCCCACCAGTGAGAAGTGTCTGCTCTTATTTAGTGATGATCCTGCTAAAGCCCCACTGAGCCCTATGGGCTATCTGTACCCTATCGGTACAGAGCCACTTTCAGTTCATTCCCATACATTTGCCAAGGACAGCTTTTCCCCTAGGTAGCCTGAGCTGTGGTGTAGATGAAAGGAAATTTGCAGTTTAAAAGCATCCTTCCATTTCAGCCAGACTTCTGCTTTGCAGAGAGTTAACTCTGTCGTTCTCTACTCGTGTGGGACCAGCTGGTATTTCCTTCTCTGGCCTCAAGCTTGGCAGCATAACCCTCTAACATAGTGGTGCTGCTGTGCTGTGCCAGGCAACCATCTCTCCATGATATCAAGCTGTTTGCATTTTCTGGCACTCCTGACATCTCTTGTTGAGGTTGTCACTAGAGCAGCAGCAGCTGAAGTGGTTATGTAGGTCTGGAGTGCAGACCTGACCTGTAAAGGAGTGCAGGCTCTGGACCTCTGCTCTGCCCTGAGCATGAGGACACACCCATCTGACATGTGCTAGCATCGTAGCACAAGCAGGATGTTTCACCAGTAGCAGATGTGTTCCCATGGGGTGTCTGCAAAGGGAAGTGCTATTTCCCAACAGGGCAAACTGGGTTTAATTCAGCTCTCTCCCAACCAAAAAAAGTCTTGGGGAACCAAACACATCCCACAGGAAGTGCCTTCTGGCAGCTGCAGCTAATCTGAGGAAGGTTCTGCTTATTTCCAGATCAAAAAACCAAATCTGATGTTGAAAATGTGGCTAAAATAGGAGCCTTCTTAGTGGAGAAAGGCCAGGGAAGGCTGCAGTGGGCAAAGGTGGTGGCAATGCTGCTTCTTCCAACAGGCTTGAACACAGGAACATTTTGAAACAACCAGAAATCCAGAGCTTCTTCTCATCTGTGGTCTTGCATGTCACTGAAGTCTCTTGGTCCAGTTCTAATCCTGACTTCGCAGTGTGCTGTCATGATGTTATAAAGTCAAATGCTATCAGTGATGGAAATAGATCCTCTCTCCTAAATGAGAGCTTCGGTGAAGTGTTCCAGGAGGCAGAGTGAGAAGGGCTTCCCTGGGTGAATTTTACCAGTTTTTTTTACTGTCAGAAAAGTCTCAGTTTTAAAGATACATGGTTTTATGATCAGAAAATGCTCTCCTCGGGCCATCTGCCCTCAGCTGTCTGGTTTTCCTTGCTCTCATGACGTTCCTAACACTGGGGAGTACTCAAGGCTGCTTTGGAGACACTGAGCAGGATATAACCCCACCTTGAAAAGCCTCCACCTGAACAGCAAATCCTGGCAGAGGAGTACAGGACAGATGCCCCCCAGATGGCAGGAGGAGGGAGAGGAGGATGTGAGGGGTGGCATTGCCAGCTGCAAACCACCTGCTCCTTCCATAGCTGTGCTGGTGCTGCCCGGGGCAGGCAGGCTGGGAGCTGACACAGGACTGGGCCATGTGCTTATCCTGCTCTCTGTGGAGCCCCGGCTGCCACAACCAGTGTGGTTATTTTTGGTGTTTCTCCCTTTACCATTCAAGCCTGTGTTGTTCTTAGCAGTGCTGTGGTGGGGCAGGAATCACATTGCTTCATGCCCACACTTTCCTATGCGGTAAATGCTGAGCCCCCCCAGTTATTACCAGCCTCTGGGGGTCCTCTTCATGTACCTTGTGCCTGTGAAGCCTTTGGCCTTTCCCACTGTCCTGGCTGAGCTCTCTGGGAAAAGTCAGAAGGGAAGGAGGAGGGAGGAGGATGGCTGAGCCCCTCCTGAGTTTTGTTGAGTCCTGTTTTTCCCCAGTTGCATCATTTAAAATGCATTTGGGGCTCTCCCAAACATACACTGCCACACGTGATGCCCTTGGAAGGTGGCCTGAAAGGCTGCAGCTATTTAGACAGACAAAACAAAGAAGAATTGAAGCCATTACTCTTCCTCCCATCACTCTTCCCTTTGTCCTATCCCTGCCAGCTCACTAGCACCAGATACAGCATCACAGAGACAGGGGGAAGCAAGCTGGTGTCTTGGAAAAGTCTCACTGGCTGGCAGCAGGATGGTTCCAGGCTCTGCTGGTGATCAGATGGCAGAGGAGCAGCTGAGAGTAAGTGCTCCTCAGCTTCAGGGAAGAATCTTTATGGGGGCAGAAGACTGGCTTTTGAGGATGAGTCTTCTGTAAATAAAACTAAAGCCAGTCTAGGGATCAGTAAAACACATTTGCACCTGCTAAGCTTCCTTGGGTTTGCACTTATTTTGGCCAAAACTGGAATGTGGACAGGAACAGTTCCCTCCTGGAAACTTGCTGTTGGTTCTGTCGGATGTGTGTCTGCTGTGCAGTACCTACAGAGTGGCCCATGACCTGCTGCTTCCCATAATCTCAAGCCTGATATGAACCTTGCTCTGGAATGGATGTGGCTGACATTTAGCAGGAATGTTAGTTCTCATCAGAGCAGTGCCTGGGGAGGTGCAGTCATGCTCAACCATCCAGCTGAAGTGATCAGCTGTTTTGCAAGCTCAGTCAGTACCTCACTTCATTGAAGAAGTGCTCTTGGCTAACACTGGGTGATGTTTCCCAGCAATAGCATGGGCAGGAAAAATGTTTTGCTTGGCGTAAGCTAGCCTCAGTGCAGTCTCTCCAGTGTTCTTCTGGGTGAGAGAAACCAGCTTGGATGAGTTTGGAGCTAAGCTAGGTTTAGCTGCTCCATAAGACCCCAGAGCAGTAAGTGAATGGTGCGAGGAGGATCAGCCTCCCTTCCTGCCACTTGCAGAGACCTTTCCAGGTAAAAGCTATGCTCCATTTCTCATGATGCAACCAAATCAGAAAAATCCCAGCTGTGAGAGGCATGCTTCCAGGATCCCATTTGTGCAAAGATGTGAAGGCAATTTACAGTCCCAAGTCCATTTGGGGCTGCCACCTTTAGTGCATTAATTTTACATGTGTGCAAAATGAGTCGTTTCTCGTCTCTCCTGTGACTGCAGGCAGACTTAATGGCAGACATGAAAAGGGGAGCCTGGAGGCTGTGCTTCGCGCTCCCGCTGCCGCACCCGCACCGGCACGCC
>WTSP01007516.1:111826-140338 GCA_025331215.1 Actenoides lindsayi | reverse complement strand
TGTCCTTGGACCGGAGGGAGACTTTAGGGGAGGCCGGAAAAGGGGGGCCGGGGGGCTGTGTTCCCCCCCCCCCCCCCCCCCCAAGCTGCATCTGGTTGCATTTGAAATTTTAAGCGAGCGCTAGACCTTTCTCTGAGCTTCAAGGGACATAAAGAAAAGTCCAACACCTCTTTCTAAACAGGGTTTTTGAGGGTTTGCTAACGACAAAGCATTTGGTTTGCCCCAAACACAACTAGCCATTTACTCAAGGACTATAATTCATGGGGAGCCCCATTCAACCCCCAGCCCCAACTGCTTTGTCCCAGCCTGTTTTAGGTTGACTTATTACAGTCCTTTGGCAGAAGCAGAGGAGAACCCACCTCTTTGGGGATCAGCTGGCAGCACTATGCCGGGCAGACCCATGCCTCCAGCACAGCACCTGCGGGCAGACCCTCTGGGGCCCTTTGCATCCTTGCAACCCCCCCCCAGATGGAGCATGAGGTCCCTGCAAAGCTGCCGGTGGGACCCCGAGGGGTGACGGACAGGGAGGGGGTGAGGCTGAGAGCCTCGGCTACTCCAGCTCAGCGGCTTTGAGCCTCGTTGCAGTGCTGGAAAGGGCAGCACCGACACCCAGGGCAGCACCCAGCCCGCGGGGCGCCCGGCGCCGCTGCCCCGCTCGGGCCCCCCCGCCAGCTGCGGGTCCAGCTGCGGGCTCGGCTCCGGCTCCTGCGGAGCAACAGCGGCCTCCAGTGCTGAAACCTCCTCCCTTTCTCATCCAGGGACCCGCACCCTCCGTCCCGCTGCGCCGGGCACCCGCCGCCCCTCCCGACGGGTCGCAGCCCTGCGGCCCGGGCACGGTGGGCAGCAGCAAAGCTCAGTAAAGCCACTGAGGGGAGAAAAAAGATGTTCGTCTGGAAAAATTGAGCCTTTTTGTTTTCTTGAGGCATTGAGTGGCTGTGGTCTGCGGGATGAGTCTGAGGCTGGTGGCTGTCACTGCTCAGGGACCGTGTGATAGGGCATTACCATGTGGACAAGGCTGGAGAGAGGTAAGTGTGGAGATGATTTGTTGGATTCTTTCTCCTGGGAAAGGCTCTGGATTAACGACTTTAATGCTCTGTGTTTAACAAAGGGAATTGCAAGCTGTGAGAATGCTAAAATCTCTTACTGCTTGGGTGCTGGAAGTTTAGGAAAGGAAAGCAAAATTATTGATGCAAGAAAGAGCCTCCTTGTTATGCCAGAGCCTGGCTGTCTCCTTGGGCAAATCCTCCACTCTGGTGACACCCCTACCTGGAGTACTGTGCCCAGCTCTGGAGTCCTCAGCACAAGAAAGACCTGGTGGAGTGGGTCTGGAGGAGGGATACAAAAATGATCAGGGGGCTGGAGCACCTTTCCTGTGAGGAACGGCTGAGAGGGATGGGGTTGTTCAGCCTGGAGAAGAGAAGGCTCCAAGGAGACCTTACTGCAGCCTTTAAATACTTAAAGGAGGCCTGTAAGAAAGATGGAGACAGTCTTTTCAGCAGGGCCTGTTGTGACAGGACAAAGGGTGATGATTTTAAACTGAAAGAGTGAGATTCAGACTGGATAGAAAGAAGAAATTTTTTATGATGAGGGTGGTGAAGCACTGGCACAGGCTGCCCAGAGAAGTGGCCGATGGAAACATTCCAGGTCAGGCTGGACAGGGCTCTGAGCGACTTGATCTAGTTAAAGATGTCTCTGCTCACTCCAGGATTGGGCTAGACGACCTTTAAAAGGTCTTTCCAACACAAACCAGTCTATGAGTATAGCCTCGTCCCTGGGGCCCTATCAGTAATTTACAGCTCTTTAGGGACATTATCAAAACAAACCATATTTTTCAGGAACGTATTTTAAATGTCAGGGAATGGACTCAGTACTGTGTGTAAGAAATCCCAGTGTAAAACGTGTCAATGTTTCCATTTTATTAAGAGTTTGTGTAAGCAAGGGACAGCTTTGTGCTGTCGTCTCTGGAACGGTTGCTCCTCTTAGTTTTGAGTGGCGTCAGAGCGTGGAGAGGGCTTTTGGCACATCCCCCTGTTCTTTATGCGCACATTAGTCTTTCTTTGCCTGGAAGAGACATTAAAAATGCTAGAGGGTGCCTTCAGGTCCCTGCTACACAGAAGAGCCTGGCTTAGAGGACAAAGAAAGAAAGGAAAATACTGCTTAAATCATCATTTAAGTGTTATTCACAGTAAGGCAGGCCACATAGTCTTGACAGGGAGTTCAGGGTTACCATGGACATGTGTTAATTAATTCCAATAAGCTCAAGAGCTCGTGCTTTCTGACACCTCCTGGCAGAATAATTCACCTCTGTGCTGTAGGTCAGCACTAAGACACCTTTAATGCCTGTCTGGCTGCAGGCGATAAAGGTTATGTCTTTGTTTTGTGGGTTTTCACAGATAAATGCCTGCCATTGTGTCTTGCTGGGGCTTGGGCCTGCTCTCAGCCTCCCCTCCTGATTGCTTCTGCAGCAAAAGTGAGGAAAATATTAAAAAGGCACCTGCAAAAAATAATTATTATTTTATTGCCCAGTAGTGGACCTAATTACTCTGAATTGTTCCATTTTCATGTGGAATCGTGATGTTCTCCTCTTTGCAAAGACAAACCCATTTCTCAGGTGCATAGAGAAATTCTGGTAAAATGATTTTCAAGCTCATTTGTGTTTTGCAAAAAGCATTTTGCATGCTGGTCACAGTGAAGTGACCAAAGGCGACAAGTGAGACGCTGCTGCTGCAGGGACCCGCCAGATGCTCTTGCAGTAGTTATTTCCAGACTCCTTGCAGGCCTCCAGCTCTTGTCTGACCGGTTGCACTCACAAAACTGCAAATGACATTTCATCCTGCCTCTTGGCTGACTGACTTTTCCTTGTAGACGAAAGCATTATAGACGAGGACTCTCCGCTAATCTGTCCCCTGAGAAATTTGGTGCTAGGCAGCTTCAAAGTCCTGGTGTCTGGCCCAGATTGCCCTGACTAGGAGACCAAATGGCTGTTGTTCCTAATGACAAAACTTTGCTTGGGAATGTGTCAGGGGAGAAGCCAGGTTCAGGGCTTTAACCCACAGGAGCAGCGCATTTCCAGTTGCAGCTGCTGAGAGTTTGCACAAACAGGAGTTTGAGGCAGTCCAGGGACACAGTGCCTGTCAACGCAAGGCTGGTGCCAGCACCAGCTTCTCATCCATCCCTTCCTTCCCCTGACTCCTGAGCTGGTGGTGTACCCAGAACCAGCCAGTCTTTTTCTTTTTTTTGTACCCCAAACTTTCCTTACGACCACCGAGGTCTTCCATCCCCTCCGAAGCCGTGCTCCGTGTCGGGGGGAATGTAACATCCTTGACGCTGCTTTGCTCTCTGTGTAGCTTTGAAAGCCTTCCCCGCTCTCTTTATCACACTCTTGGTTTGTGGCCAAAGGCCTAATGATGTTGTGTCTGATAAACCTCCCACCCCCATCTGCTGCACAATACATCTGACAGCTGGTGCTGGGCTGCTGGCTTCCAAGCATGGTCATTACTACCCTGCCATGCTGTGCCGGGTCATTAACCATGGCACCTTCATTCAGGAGATCCCACTCAGCATGTCTCTGCCTGACTGCATCCTCTTCAGCCTTAAAATGTAAAACCAGCATTTGAGCAGGCCAGGAGCAGAATATTAGGGCAGCAGCCTGGGTTAATGAAGGAAAGAGGGGACAACCAGACCAACCATTCTTATACAGGCTCTTTTTCCGGGTGATCTGGACTCAGTTCCTTGTTGCTGCAGTTAGCTGGGAGGCAGTGCTCCTAAAAGCAGAATTTGGCTCCACAAGCCCTTTCATCCAGGGATAGAAAAGCTGAAATTTGAGCCTCTGCTGATGGCAGATGGGCACGTGAGCCTGATCACCAAAAATCCCCGCCTCCGCCAGGTGAAGCTGAGGCTGAAGTTCCCTTAACCCCACAGACTGGGACATCTGGCTGTAGATAAGACTCAATCTTCCCAAGAAAGATTTTTGAACCACCTAATAACATAGAGTTGGAAGTAATTCTTTCCCTTGTCTGAGACAGAGTGCTTCCGATGTATAAATATACCCAAAATTACCTAGGGCCTGAGCTAGATTAAATGACTCAAGCCTTGCCAGAGACAGTGCTAACGTTTGGACCTGGCCTTCTGCTAAGACAGTGCAATCTGGCACCAGCAGTTTAAATATAAGGTTCATTCTTAAAAATACCCAGAGCAAATTGTATCCTTTCATATGCAGAGAAGACAGAAAGCGGAGCTCAGCTACAAATTGCTGGGGTGAATAACTACAGTTTTTCCTCAGCCACCGCACATTTGAGGTCACCTGGAAAAATATTTTTCTGCCTGCCTGCTAGATCTGGGCAGGCTTTGAGAACTTTGCCATTTGTCCGAGTTCCTGGGCACCTGCCAGCACAGTCCGAGCAATCGCTGCCGCTTGGCAGCTGCAGGGAGATTTTGGCCGCACGGTCCCTGCTTGTGCACAGCTTGTGTGCTGCGAGCTGCACGCAGCGGACCTATTTTGCAGGTGGAGTCCACACGCTTAGAGCAGCAGATGCAGCATCTGCACGGGAAGCCAAATTCGTGCCAGATGTGCTGGGCGCACTGCCCACGCTCTACCCAGCTGCATGCAAGCAGCTTGCTTTCCAGGAAATCCCAGACATATGGAGTAGCCCTTGTCTGCGTGGTTTTTAGACTTGCGGAAGATCCAGATACTCACAGGTTCTCAAAGCACAGCAGACACTCGTTGCCGTATAGGAGGTTGTCTGTGCCACAGACGGGGTCAAAGATCTTAGTACAACCTCTTCGTGGGTCATAATTGCCACAAGCTGCCTGGAGACACAAAAGGCTAGTGCTGAAAATATGAAAGATGCTTTCACTTTACCAAAGGATCTTCGCTTTCACAGGGAGGTGCGTATTTTGTGTATCTTGATAGCCTATCCCAGCTTGCTCAGAGCTCTGCTATGAATTCTTAGAAACACTGGGATCACCTGTCACCATGCAGTCCCTTGGCCAGCTGAACTCCACCTGCCACTGCTGCACACCCTCAGGAGTAACGACATCGAGTAAGTGACGCTCCGTGGGTGATGCCTGAACGTGTTCTTCCCAGTTATTATTTTTATGCCACAACAATACCTGCACCCCACATTTGCAAGCCAGAGAGTAAGGGGAGCTCTGACCTTCTTGGCAGGTAACAGCAATATGCAGCTCATTATTAACAGTTTTCCTCCACCGAGTGTGGGGAAATGCAGCCAGAAACCAGTACCATCACTGGGATTTTGCTGTGGTCTTGCAGGTAGAAGAAGCTTCCCAGGCACTGCCATCTTTAGGTTACCAGCCCAGCAGCCCACTATACTTCACTGTAGTTAGCCAGGCTGGGCCCCCAGGTGCAGGTTAGTGCTGTCTCACTAAACTGGGCATGCCCTTGTGCTGCACAAAAATAGGAGCCTTCACCTCTGTTTCTTTGCCAGCAGCTCCATCCATCTCAGCGTTTCCTAGCGAAAAGGTGGAGAGAGAGAGAGAAGACACCTTAGCACCCATCACTCAAGCTGGTTTCAAGGGGAGCTAGTAAAGATTCTTTAGAATGAGGACCATATGGCTTCACTCAAACACCTTTGTCCCAGCAAACAATTTTTCTTTCCCTGGATCTCCTTTATCTTGCATTCAGGTCCCTCCCTGCTGCACCTGCCTCTTTCCCATGGCAGAAACACCATGATGGTGCAAGGCACTGTTTAAGGCCAGATGCACTTCTAGTGACTTTCCCTGACACCTGCCAGGGAGCAAAGGTGACTTTTGTTATCTCTTATCACGTGTTTATGGGTAACAGAAACTCCTGCTGATGCTGGACCGATGCTGGAGTAAATCCAAGGTGATTTTTCTGGTGTCTGTACGTTTGTACCACAGAAAGCAAGTGAAAGACAAGTTGCTGAAAGTGTCTACTAGAAGGATAAATGGATGGACCCTGAGGTCTCACACTTAAGCTGGTGGGAGTAAGGTGTGGCTTTGGTGGGCTCCTCCGTGGAGAAGCTGGCCCTGAGTTGACAACTGGGATCACAAGAGTGGAACATGAAGTGGGTGTATTTTGAAAAACAACCTGAATTTGTTTGACAAAAGGTAGTACTGAGAAGATGACCTTGGGTTGCTTATAGGTCCAGAAGTCATCTAAATGGAGGATTTAGACTACACCTATAATAACAACCAGTGCAGCTCAATAGCAGTGGGTCTGTAGGGTGAACCAGTTTGGTGCTGAGGACCTGATAGACACATTGTTTAATGTTTCAGGGATTTTACTTTGGACTAGCACTGGTCCAGACCCCAGAGCTATAGCTCACTACATGTTCAGTTCATCTGAAATGAGTCCAGACTTTGTGCTCAGACAGCTCTACAATGGCAACTGCTACACAGTACATAGGATGATGAAGGACTTGTTTCAGAAACACCCTCCTGTTCTGAATGAAGCCACTAATGCAGAAATCCCTGGTAAGCAGGACCTGAAGAGCAGCAACAGCTCATGTTCTCATCCCTCTGCACCATATGGCATTTTGAAAACACAGTTGGCTTAAACATTGATTTTCGTAGCGAGAGCTGCATTTTCCCTTGCATAGATGCGTTTCCTGTCTTCTTGGATTTGCTTTTTTAAAACCAGAATAGAACCATAGAATCACAGTATCATTTAGGTTGGAAAAGATCTTTAAGATCATTGAGTCCAACCATTAACACAGCACTGCCAAGTCCACCACTAAACCATTTCCCTAAGTGCCACATCTACACATCTTTTAAATACCTCCAGGGACGGTGACTCAACCAATTCCCTGAGCAGCCTGTTCCAAACCTCTCAGTGAAGAAATTTTTCCTTGTATCCAGTCTAAACCTACCTTAGCACAACCTGAGGCCAGTTCCTCTTATCCTATTCACATTGTCCTGGAAATCACCAGCCCCAGGCCCAGTCCTAACCTGGAAGGAAGAGTGTCGGCCCAGTAGGTCTGCTCATTTTTGGGAGCAGGTGCCAGGCAGCCTTGTACAGCCTTTGCTTTAGGCTTGCTCACAGACCACTGGTGTAATGAACATTGGCCATTGCAGCATTGTCCAGTATTCCCTGCCCAGGGCCACAGCAAGGTCCCAGCCCCAGCTGGCCCGTTCCCAGGCTCACTTTCCCACACAACAGACCTGGGAGCTTTAGCAAGGAGAGGAAATGACTCCTAAGCAAATTGTTACACTTACCACGGCAGAAGCAGAGTGCCAGGGAGAGGAGCAGGAAAACACCGGTTGCCTTCATGGTCGAGGTGATGCTTTACTGGGGACAGCGAAGAGTAAACAGGACACTTCTCAGGCTTTTTGAGGTCCAATCTCTGTCAGTCTATGCTGGGACCTTATACCTTTTCCCATCTCTGGCACCACCCTGAGCAGCCAGCTCCGCCCTGCAGCCTCATGATGACAACATTCAAAGTACAGGGACAACGCCAGGTGGCAAATTGTTCATTGGTGGGCCCAAGGATGAAAGCCTGTCCAAAGCCAATGGATGTAATGATCCTTATCTCTGGCAAGGACTGGAGCCACATCTAAGGTGTAGGAGAAAGCCTTGGCTCTGCACTATAAGGGGGGAAAAAGTGACTTGGTACAAGAAGCAGATTGGAGAAAGGGGCAGGACAGCAAGGGAAGTACATATGTTAGCATGAGTAGTGGGGCTTTGATTAATGACTCTTTGCAGGGCTCCGTGTGAAGATGGCTTTGGTCCACACATGCCTTTCGCAGAGCAGAGCTAGGGTGTCAGAGCTCCCTTTTCCTCCCCAGACAGGTAGGAACAGCAGCAAGAGCTGCTGCCGGAGAGCAGGGAGCTTGGACGTGCCTGGGGCTCACTTGTGGCTGCACGTTCCATGCTGTTATTTTGCAGGCACATCCCTCTGACTGCAGGCAGGCAGCTGAAAGGAGCTCATTGGGTCAGATGCTGCTCCCTTCTCCTCTCCCTGCCTGCAGTTTGGAGTAAACCCTGGGGATTTCCTACATTTACTCCACCAATGGTGCATTGCGGAGAGTGGATCAGTCCCTTGGGTATTAGAAGGATTAATTAATGTTTCTAAAGCACTTTGATATCTCAACCATAAATCACTTGAGAAGTGCGAAGCAAATTATTACTAATGGGGGCTTATGACTCAAAGACAGATTTTTAATTAGCTGAACAGGAAAAAGTCAATGCCAAGAGCAGTTCAAGGAGCTGTTTGTGAGACAGAAATCTCAGCCCCATTGGCAGCTGCTCCACTGTCCAAGGGAGACCCCAGTCTGAATATGGCTCTGGAAGGTGCTTTCCCCTGCCATAAACATCTCTTGTGAGTTTGCTTCAATGGTAATGGAAAGTTTCCCTGCTCTTGTCTGGCTTCTTTCTGCTCTCCCCTGGGCAACCTGCAACATAAGGCTGAAAGAACTGCTCTTAATGGCATCTGTTATTTTATTAACTTGGAGGGTAAAGCTGCCTTTGGGTAGGATCTGCTCAGCAGCTGTGAATAGCTGGGCTGGGTGTTAGTGGACTGACATCTGTGAGCAAGCAACAGTCCTTTAGTGTACCTGGGACAAAGATTCATGTGGTGTTATCATCCTCTGAGGAGCAAGGGATGGAAGTGTGATATTTTCTTATTATAGTGGAAAGAGGTTCATCTCAATCCAGCACTGTCCTCTGTTACTCCTCCAGCACCCTGCCAGGTTCTCAGCATGAGTAAAGCCAATAGATGCCAATAGATGTTTTGGTCTCACTTCCCAAAGCTGGAAGGGATCTTAGCAAGGGTGTTGATGGTTATACAGCAGTGCAACTGGGGAAAAGAATTTCTTCTTCAATCTGTAACACATGTAAATAGAGCAGTGCTGAAAAGAGGTTCTCTGATTACCCTTGTTTGGGATGTGCCCGCTCCTGGTAAAACACATTTGCACATTTTTCAGTTTAGAGATCCTTGCTGTAGCCAGGAAATGTGATAGTTTTGATTGTCCAGAAACAGAAACATCTTTCCTCAGATTCCTTGGAAACATCCAGGCACATTTCCAAACTTGAGTTTGACGGGTAAATCCTCAGTATTTACGAGAGCTGCTCTGCAGATGGGAACTGTGTTGGCTCCTGGGACATTTTAAGTCCTGGTTTTCTCCTTTCCTTCCTCCACAAGTCAGAAGCATCAAAGCAGAGACAGGCAGCTGACCTCCCCCTGCCTCAAGGACACATTTTTTTGCCTAGATTCCTGATAGATTTGCACTGACTTAATTTCATGTTCGCAACCCCTCACAAGCTGTATGAGATTAAGTATTTAACTACTGAAGCAGGTTGTAGAAACTCCAGATTATACAATACAATGGACTGAACTTAATTCTTCCACAATGAATTGAGCCAAACCAACTGATTGAAGGGCAGCTGCCTCTGCCAAAAGAAGAATCCAACACAGGCTGCTAACGCTGCTGCAGTAGAGCAGCAGTAACACTAGGTTTTTAATGCAGTTTCTCTGTTAGCAATTGCCCTTCCTTTCCAAGTGCCTCTGCTGACATCTGTGTGTTTATGAGCTGCTTTCAAAAACGTGGGATTTCAAGACTCCTCTCTCCTGATTGACATCTATTCTATATCCTACAGGAAAATCAAATAGAAGTGCTTGGGGCTTATTTGACTGGTGAGGGATGAAAAAGAGCTGCAAACTGCTATTGCGCTGGGTGCTCCTGGTAGAAGGAGCAGGGAGACGTCTTCAGCAGTGTGGGCTTTCTCAGGATGTGTCACCTTGTCAGAGCAGCATGTTCCTCCAAACACATCAGCTGGAGGAGTAGAGAAAAATGAGTCAGGCAGCTCTGCCAGCCATGCTGTGTGACTTGCTGAGCCCAGTGCCTGTTGCAGAGAAATGGAGAGGACAGGAGGGCCGCAAAGCACGTGCTGGTATGGGATGGCTTCCCCTTGGTCACCTTGTGTAGTGATGGCCACCACACATGATGTGGGACAAAAGACCTCTGCAGCTGTGATGGTGTCTTCTCCTGGCTTCTGGAGGGGAAATGGATGCCAAACAA
The DNA here is from genome assembly GCA_025331215.1 of Actenoides lindsayi. NCBI lineage: Eukaryota > Metazoa > Chordata > Aves > Coraciiformes > Alcedinidae > Actenoides > Actenoides lindsayi. Next base: position 130,339 of record WTSP01007516.1, on the reverse strand, counting down.
GGAATGCAGGGAAGGGACAGCAGTTAAGGAGGCAAGCTGAACCGGCAGATCTGCCTCTAGGTGGGTCATGAAGGAGAGGTGATTGTCCTTCTGTGGGATGAATGTCTGCATCATTTTTCAGAAAAATGAGTGCTTCTAAGTTACTTTTTTTTTTTTCAATAGTAAAATGTTGCAAAGGAATAAAAAAATTGCACTGCAAGGGAATGAAAAAGTTGGGAACCTACCTGCTTCCCTAAGAAGGCCCACCTATGACATTCTGGAGGAGCACTTGTTGTACCAGGGCTACAATTCCCTTTTTGTGAAGACTTGATGTACAGAGAAAAGTCACCAGTGCCCCAGGGGAGTTGCAACAGAGTTACCACTAAAAGCATTCAAAGACCACAAACCAGACTCAGATGATCATGAATCACAGCTTAGACAACACAAATGGTTCTTCAGCCTCTTCAAAATAATGTAATTTACCAACAACAGGCTCATTTGCAGTGGTTCACAATTTCCAGCCTTATTCTGAATCCAGGAGAGAGAATGATGATCTTGAAGGTCAATTCCAGCCAAAACGAGTCTATGATTCTATCATGGGCTAAAGCAAAAGCAGAACTCCTCTTGCAGTCCTGACACCTGGGAATTGGGGTGATAACAGGGAGATATTGTGACATGTGGCACAAGCTCACACGCGTTGGTGGTGCTGGGGCTGTACGGTAGCTGCTCTGATGGGCAGTGCAAGTGAGGGGTGACCCCTTGGCCCTTTCCCAACAGCATCCCAACCCCTGTCACCAAGGAATGGCTGCACAGCCAAGACCCACATCACAGTCCTGTGCTGGTGGCATCCCTAAACCCCTTGGTGGAGGTTGTGGGGACCTTCCTTGGGATACATGAAGGGAAGTCACCTTTTGGGGACATGCAGGAAGAGTCTCAGTGCTCAGGATGGTCAAAAAGACAGGCAGGGAGTTTGTTGTTGCCCTGTGATGGGTGGGATGAATAAAGTTTGGAGAAAGGCTGATGCAAATGTGAAGCCCCGGGGTGTCACAAAAGACAGTTCAAAGATGCTCAAAGCTCTCTCAGGTCCAAAATGATGCTTGTGTTGGATTTAAAGGCTAAAAATCCCTAAAGCTCTATTACCTGCTGGGTTTGCCAGGCCTGGAGCTTGTAGGTGTACCCAGGACCTTGCCTGTGATATCCAAGATGGTTTTGAAAGCAGTCGGTGCAGAAGAAAGTGCAAGTCCCATGCATCAGTGTGCCCATGGAGGAGAGGAGGTCTTCTGTGCATGCAGGAACCCATGGGGAGATCTGCATGTTGCTTGGAGGAAAGGGGATGGTGCAGCTGGATCCATTCAGGCATGGGAGACAGACCAAGCCATTTTGCATCAGCAAGGTGAGAGCTAGCCAGTGTGCAGTGATTAGCTGCTCTCGTATCCAGGGGATACAGCTCAAACACTGATTTCTCCTGCAGAAAAAAAAAATCCAACCATGATTTAGTGCATAGTGATTTTTGTCTTGGATTCTTTCCCATTAATGCTGAGAAAGTGATTTTGTTGCTCTGGGTGCATGGGAGATATTGAAGACTCAGTTTAGGAAAAGGGATCCTGTGAGTAGCTGCTGTGAAAACATCATGTATTTTCTCCAGCTGTAGGAGAGTCTTTAGAGCCCAGGACAGTAGTGTATCAATCTATTTTCTCTCCTGTCCTGGAAATGTTTCCCCAGGGACCTCTTGTTTCTGGGGAGGGGGCTGCACATAGCCACAGGACAAAATTAACAAATGATCATCTCTACTTTTACTAAAGCTTCTGTTTGTTATCCTTCAGCAAGGGCAGCGTGCCCCTGATAGCGACCTTTGGAAATCCGCAGGCATCGGCAGCTTTGCCTGAGAATCGGTACTGCTGACAACAGGGTCTGAAGACAAAGGCATCACATAAATCACAGCTTGTTGAGTTGCTCAGAAGAGGCCGTGCCTGAATGCCAGTCAAATGCTTCCTGAGGAGGATGAACGTGCTAGGGATGTGTTTGTAAGGATTACTGGCTGAAATGGGCTGGGGTGCAATTACACAGCTCCCTGCTGTGGGGGTAAGTGCCCAGCCCAGATCCTGGCCCATTTGCCTGTGCTCTCCCACCACTGCAGTGACTTGACACCCCACAGACTCAGTCCATAGAAATCTTTTCCTCATCTGCTATGGCTTTTGGGGTGATGGTTCATGGCTGGTGGGGATACCTCTGAGATGTGGTCAACTATAGTCACAGCAGTGGCCTTGGGTCTCTATCCCTTGCAGATGGAACAGTTGCTGCCACCATCCACCCAGGAGTGATCCCTGGTCAGGAACAGTGCAGGGGGTGCTGGTTCCTGGCAAGACTTCCTCTCCTGATCACCTGTGCCCCTCTCCTTGGCGGGATCTCCATGGGATGCAGAGGCGGGGGGAGCACGTGGAGTCAGTCTCCCAGGAGTTGAAACATGGAGCACTGCTCTTCTTGCTTTCCCTGGCATTATTGGAGAAAACATTGGTTTTCCCACTCATACAGAAAATGCCAAAAGCGAAGAATTCCTTCATAAAATTGCTTCTTTATTAAATCCTATCTGCCTCCCACCTCCGCATCCGACTGCCCCTGCAGCTGCCAGAGAGATCCAGGGCAGAGTAATTAAGTTCTGTGGCTGATAATTGGGCAAACAGTTTTCAATCTCCTCCAGCAAGTCACTCCCCTTTCTCTAAACTAGAAGCAGCACCCCCTGCCCACTCTCTCCTTCACACAGCTGAACAAGATGGGAAGCATATGGTGTATTCCTTCCTTTTGGGGTGACAGGCTCCTGGAGGATGATCTGGTCTAATCTGACCTTCTGCATAGCTCAGTCCAGTTCTGCTTCTGCTCCCGAGGACCACATGTCCCTTGACCAGGGCTGGACCTTGCCCTGAAGTGTGCGTGGGTATGAAGAGCTCTGGTATGAACCACTCTTGATAAGGATCCCATATCTCCATTGCTCTGTCCTGCTTGGATAAACGATCCTGTCTGCCTGCAGCTATTGTTGCCTTTAGGTTCCCTTTCCCCCAGGTGAGTTTAAAGTAACTATCTCTGAAAACTGACTCTTTAGAAAGTTGAATGAAGTCCAAGCAAACTCTGGGTGCATTGGTCTGGCTGCAGAGCTGATGCAAGAAGGTTAAGAATTAGCCAGGTGACTGGGAGAAGATGGAGCCAGAGCCACCCCGGAGCTGCACAGTGAAAGAGTGAGAGACAGCAGAGACAAGCTGCAGGAAAGGTCATCACAGCTGGATATCAGGAAAAAAAATTCACTGTGATGGTGCCCAAAAGGCTGGACCAAAAAGGCTGTGGAGTCCCCATCCTTGCAGAGATTCGTAACACAACAGAACAAGTTGATATTTTCTGTAGAAGCTTTCAAAAATCAGCAGACAAGCAACAGCCTGTCTCCTCTGTGGTCCTTACCTAACCCGATGTCCCCAAGACTAGGAGTTTTTTTTAGTGGAGGTCTGAAATGCAGAATATTTTCACATTTTTTCTTAATTTGCTGAAAACATTTTGTCCAAGTCTTTGTCAAGTTTTTATAATGCTTTCCATCACTTTGTAAGCCAGTTGATAAACAGCAACAACAAAATTGTGAATTACTTTCATCGCAACCCCAGAAATATTTGGCATTTCTAGCTACTCCTGTGAATTCCATTGGCAGTGCTCATGGCTATTGATACATGGCTTGCTCTGCGGCCCAGGACTCAGAGAAATGCTATTGTACTTCTGATTTCAATGAAATATGTGGCTAGAGGAGGCTGAAACTCTCAGGTCCATCTCACTGTACCATTTCAGACAATTAGAGGAGACAAGGCTCTTCTAGCACAGAGCTCTCAGCCTGCTTAGCTGCATGGGAAAAACTGGCTATTAAAAAGCACAGAAAGGTGTGGAAAGGAAGGGAAGAGTAACGTAAACTATGAAATGAGGCTTTTCTGACAGCATTTCTTCTTCTGGTTAGCTATGGACAGATTTTTAAATGAGAATCGCACTTTTGCACAGACTGATAGAAGTAAGATTTTGGGAGGAGAAAGAAAAAAGTAGTGGACGTGAGCTAAAGCTGGTGACAATGTTTCTGCTGCTAGACTCTGATCCTGAACTTACTAAAAAGGAGAGAGAAAAGCTCAGCAGAGGTTGGAAACACTGAGCCTGTTCCCAGAGATGGCTCTTCCTTGAAGTCATGCTGCCATGAGGTGCCATACGACCCACGTTAGTTCAGAAGTTCGATCATAAATTTGAACTTTACTCTTGGTGAACTCTTAGTCTTATCTAGTTCTACCACTGGTTGCTTTGGCCACAAAAAAATCTGTGCTTATCATTGTGTTAATTGTTCGTATCTGCTCTCTGGTGTGAAAAAGCAGTCCTCCCTGACCCCGCCTGTGCGTCAGCATGCTGCATACCTGTCTCAGTAAAATCTCCCCGACGCTGATAAATGATAGCCAAACACTGGTGATAAACTTTAGGTAACTGCTATTGACCCTAGGGTTGGGCTGAGATTAGATAGTGCCCAATTAATTCTTGCTCCTTTTCCTAATGACTGCTCAAGCTCAAAGACAGGCTGCAAGATTAAGGGACCTAAAATAGGGACACTGTGATGCTTTGGACCTTAGCTGATGGCTGTTTTTTACTGTCCATACAAAATGGTGCTTTGTTTTGAGTGCTGAGACCCGTCCCTAGGACACAGACAGGGGTTACTGGTATAAGAGCATCCGCACTGGCAACCCTGCCATGAAAGGTGATGCTCTGGGCATTGTTGGTGGCTCTGTGTGCTTTCAGCTTTGGTCAATGGCCTTGATTAAAGAAGAATTTTGTCTTTGATTTAGGGAGCCTTTGAACATAGTGGCTAAACATTTCCTTTCAATCAAGGGTTTCCCTTTGATTTCTGCATGTAATCAGCTCCCTATGTCCCTTGGTGAGCTTTGCACTTGAATCGCTTCCCTTATAAATGTGACATTATTTTTGATGCTTTCTACATTTTCTGCCTGGTTGTGGAAGTGAGGTGCTTTGCAGTGAAAGCACTGTCTTCAGCCCATCAGGGATATGAGGAGCAGTCCTTTTGCTCTGGTAATGGAGATGAAATAATCCATTGCTGAACCTCCTTTCCCCAAGCTGCTTTTAACTTGTTTTTTTTCCTTCTACATGAGGAAGTGGCTGCCAAAGCTCATGGCTGCTGCCTGCAGTATGCTTTTCCTTCTTATCCTTACTTATCCCTGCCAAGATCCTCTTTTCTTCATTCCTTCCCATTTCCTGAGCTTCTGGAAGCCCCTGGCTCATAGTTTCAAGACCCACTTAGCAAGAAACTTGGTTTCCTGTTAAAAACCAGCTGAAGTTCCTGTGTTATTCTCTGGTTACTGTAGAAAATACTCAATAAATGTTGCATCCTGATTTTTCCCCACTTTGCTTTTTGGAAGATGAAATCCAGCCTGCTTCCAAGCTCAAGGCAGCCCCACAGTGCCTGGACTTGAGGCAGCTCTCCACCAGTGCTAAGATGCTTGCCAGGAGCAGACAGTGATAGGCATGCTGGAGGCTGCAGATGATGCTGATCGTGCTCTCCTGCACCTGCTTGTTTATCTGAGATGTCCCTGAGCTTTGTGCTTTGCTGCTCCTCTGCAGAGAGCTGCCTGGTGGCAGAGGTCACACTCTCCCTGAGCATCCCCCAATATTAATTACATGGAGGGCAATCAGGCACTATTGGCAAGGGGCTGGGCAGCCCGAGGTGCAGCTACACTGCAGAGCACAGGAGGGAGGGAGGGTGTGGCAGGTTGCTGAGCTCAAGTATCTGTGCTGCCACTTTCCTGCTGTCAGTCCCTTTTCCAGATGGGGCCTCAGATCCAGAGACCTCTTCCTGGTCATCTCCATCAAGGTGCAAGACACGGATCAGGCACAGATACAGCTGTCACAAGTCCTGTTTTTTTACTCTGGGAATTACAGTTCCACCCGCGGAGACTGTAACTTGTTGCCTCAGTTTTGCATTTTGTGCCCTGTTGACATTCACTGGACCTGGCATTTTGGTGGTTAGGAGCAGCCTTTTGCAATAAATCCATCCTCTGCCATTTCCAGGATCCTATAAATTCAGCTTTCACCCATACAGAGCCCTGGAAGAAAGATGCATAAATGATAATTAAAGCCTCTACAGAAACACTCAGTGTTGGCCAGAAGCATAAGTCATAAATAATTACCATGATGCCCAGCTTTGCATTCATGATGCTGTATTATTATAAACTAGAACAAATACTATGAGACTTAGAAAGTCGGCAGTGGACTGGAGAAGTAAAAAACTTGGAGGAGGTCTCTGAGTCCCTTCTGAGGACAAGGTGCTGGACTAGATGACCCTGTGCTTTCAGGGATACTGCTTTTATGCTCTTCCATTATATTAATATTTAAATCAAGAATTAAAACATTGATGACACCTAATAGCTTTACTGCATGTACTTTATTGGGATGTAGGTCTTGCTCCGACTGAAGCCTCAGGATTGGCCATGCACTTGGACCCAAGGAGCACGTGGTGTTTTACCATGTTAGTGCACTCAGCATCACCTACGTGTGTTCCTCGCTGAAAAGCAGGGGAAGCGTTCTCAAACAAAATTGTTCTGACGTCGCTCAGGCATCCAGAGGTGAGTGTGGTGAGTGTGGGGCTGGCCTCACTTGCACCCCCCAAGTCAAATGAGCCCTGGAAGCAGCTGGGAACCTAGTTAGAGATCCCCTGCTCTCCTTCACAGCCAGCAGTGCCACCTCACAGCGTCCCAGAGGGGCGTCATGAGCCCGTCCGGGCTCAGCGTGCCAAGGGATTACCCCTTGCCCACTTTCACTGGCACCAGGGGCTCCCACACAGCCCTTCCTACAGCCCCTGCACCACCAACACGTGTGAGCTTGTGCTGGGACTGCGAGAGGAGCTCTGCTTTTGCTTTAGCCCATTCTCTCTCTCGGGTTCAGAATAAGGCTGGAAAATGTGAACCGCCTCAAACAAGCCTGTTGGTAAATGCCATTATTTTGAAGAGGCTGAAGAACCGTTTGTTGTTTCTAAGCTGTGATTCATGATCATCTGGGTCTGGTTTGTGATCTTTGAATGCATTTGCTGGTGATTCTGTTGCAATTTCCCCAGGGCAGTGGTGGAGCATACTGCTCCTTGCCTCTCTCTGGACTTCAAAACATTCAAGGCCTTGACAAAAGTAAATCCTAACCCTCTTCTGAGGACTCAGGCAGCTTTTTGCTGTGCAAATCCCACCCTGGCTGGGGAGGAATTGTAGGCATCAACCTCAGTGTGTCCCACTGGCTACTCAGCCATCCCTTTTTCCATTTTGCTTTGTGGCTGCTGCACCCAGCATGCTCCTCTCGGTGCAGTGCAGCAAGACCCACCAAGGTGGGACCTCTCAGCTCCTAGCTGCTGCTGCTCTGCTGGTTGGATGGAGATATGCTCTGCCACTCCATGGACAGGACCTCCTGGTGAACCCATCCAGTTCTTTCCCGTATTTCACCCACAGGTGGCACAGCAGGGGAAGGACACTGATGGCCCAGCACTGGATCTAGGAGCCTCCAACTCCCACCAAACGATGTAGAGCCCCTTGCCTGGCCCTGGGGGAAATATTCAGACAGAGATCCCTGTTTTCTGCCTGGGGAGGTTGTGCGGACTGGTGAATTCAACAATTTATGGGACCGGTGGCTAAAAGGAGCCCCTGGAAGAGCAGTGACAATTTGAGGGACATCTGATTAGGGTGTAGGTCACGTTTCCACTCCTTACAGAAGAATTTTAAATAAAAGATTTGGTGCCCACCCCCCCCCTGCCCCGCCGCTGCCAGAAGAAGAACAGCTGCTAAATGCTATTAACGTTCAAAGCCCTCAATTAGGAAGAACACTAAAGGACAACACAGGAAGCCAGAAAGCTGCTCTGTAGCTAAAATAACTACTTTGAGGTGCTCTGATGACGGAATGAGACTGGAAGACAAATTGCCTGAGCGATACTCCCTTCCTGCCTGCAAGGATGGACCCTGTGGTGGGAAGGGTCGGGCAGAGGAGTGGGAACATCCCAGAGCATGGGTAGCTGGGACTGGTTCTCATTGCAGAGCCTCCCTGCACACCAGGGTTAGGCTGTCATGAGCCAATCCCACAGAGAAGGCAAACTAAAGGGAACTTCAGCTTCGTACCCAAGTGCTCTGCTCTTTCCCACACATACTCTGAGACAGGTTTTGGTGGTTTTTTTTATACAGACATAGAAAAAGAGAGCTGCTTCAAGATGGTTTAATCAACCCCTATAACTGGTGTTTGGAGAAGGCTGAGCTCTCCCATGTGCAAAGAACAGGGCTGAGACAGGAGCAGGCTGGAAGGGAATTGGCTCCATCTGGGCCAAATTCTGATCAAACAGAGAGAGGAGGGGGTTTGCAGAAAGACAAACCACTTTTTCTTCCTGGAAATAAAATGCTTCTGGCATCACCTGTTGCTTATCTTGCTGCAGTGACATGTAGTTTCTTTCCAGGTCTGAAAAGCACAATCCTGACTCCAGTAGGGACTTGATTGCTATTAATCCTGTTAATTGAATTTGGTTCTCCTGTGCCACTTAGCAGTCTGACTGAAGGAGGGAAACTGAAAAGAAAAAGACTGGGAACAAGCTCAGCTGACCCAAGGCATGTGACTCCTCCTGATATTATAAATATGTGCCCCCTGGAGCTGGACAGAGGCTGGTTGGTTTGGGCAGGCAACAGTGGGATTGTGGTGGGAAGTACCTTGGGTGCTGCACTGGGAAGAAGCTGGATCCTGCTGTAATTGGGCTTTGAGGGATCTGCAGGCTGAATGTGAGTCTCAAAATTAAGTTAATTCCAGGAAATGATGAGACTTGGTGTAACAGGGGACAAAGTATACTCTCAGGGATTGCCCTGCTTTTGTAAGGCTTTATTTGAAAGCTAGTGTGTGATCTACAATAGTATTTTTGGTTTCAAAACTATGTTTTTGGGGGTGTGTGGGCAGCAAAGCTGATTTCTGAATAGGTGGTTCCCCTCCAGGGTGGACCTCTCCCAAATGACTCAGAGGAACGAGCTCTTCCATCAGAAGTGTGTCTGCATCTGCCTTTGCTCATGGGCAGGCAGGTTTTTGCTGTGTGCCAGGTTTGTGAGGAGCTCTGCTATGCTGTCACCTGCCCTGGGTTCTGTGCTCAACGATAACTCGCAGCGAGAGAGAGAGAGAGCAGGCTCTTTAGAAAGAGGTCGCTTTAGTCCTTTTTGTGTTGGTAGTATTTCTGTTAGAATAGGATTTTAAGAAGAGGCTTTGGGCTCTATTCCCTCTTTGCAAATGAACGATGTGAACTCTTTATAGCGTTGGGAGGTTTGTTTCTTTTTTGGGTGCATCCAGAGCCTGGCTGCAATCTCTCTGGCTGAATGTTAGACGGTTGAGTAACAGTGGAAAGGTCTGGATGCTGTCTTCTTGATTTCTGGAGTGAGACCTGCATGTTAATTAAATCCTTGGGAGGCCCTGCAGTGCAATGCTGCTGTGCGATCTGCAAACAGACCATGGAAGTATAAGGTGGTGGTTGATTTTTTTTGGAGACAATTCCTTGTTTTTTAGTTCTTGCCCTGTGCGTGCTCCCATGAGCTGATGATCATCACCAGGCGGCAGAAGAGGCAGAGCCAGGTGTATTTGGGGGAGTGCTACCACGTAATGGAACGGGAAGGTCTTGTAGCAAAGATCATGTAAGCCGAAATCAGAGATCTGATGTGAGTCAGAGATTTAATTTAATTAGCTCTAAAATTAGAGTAGAATATAAGAGGAAGGCAGAGCAGGAGGAGGGAGGATTTGGGACTATGCTTTAGAAGTGAGAATTGAGTAGTACAGGCTGGTGTTGTTTATATAGACTGATAGCGGTGTCCTGTGGTCCTTAATGTATCTAATAAGCATGTTTTATACACAAATTAGTGTGCACAGCTCAGTATTGCCATTCATTAGACTAGTCAATTTCTGGGTTTGCTTCCACAGGCGAATGATGCTCCCTTGTCTTTTGTCTTTTCTTTCTTTACAATTTCCACAGAAAATAGTATTGCCTCTTAACATGTGCATATTATCTAGTACCTGGCACAATGGCACTAGGGCTTGTGGTGACTGCTGAGGGGTAAATAATCACTAGTAATGATAGTTCATACACAAAGAATATGCCAATGCTCTTGTTTCTGGAGATTTTTCCCTTTAAATTGAACTTTGTTCTGTAAACCAGTTTAAGTATCTGTCCTAGTGAATCTCTTGGCCTCTTCTTCACATCTTAAAGAAGACAGTCTAAAGAGCTGTTGGTTAAGGAACGAAGTAAGATGTGACCTAAGCATCTTGGTCAGTTAATTGAAAAGCAAATTTGGGGTTGAAAATTACTTAGGAAGTGGATTTCTTGGTGATGGGGATTCCACCTTCCATCCACTCTTAAAAGAGCAAGTTAAAGGTTTTTAAGTGTGGGAATGGGATGAAGAATCCACCCATCCATTAAGAAACTTCCTGTAGCGAATGTCAATGGTCTTCCCAGTCCCCGAGGGGCCCAGAGTCCTGCTGAACTTGGTGGCTGTTTTGATTCTAATTTGGTCTATGATGCAGATGCTGCCTGGAGGAGCTCATAGGGGTTTTGTGTGTCTGTTACATCACTATGGGGGTCAAGATAAACCCCACAACTGTTATCTAAGGCATTCTGGGTCTATGGGCATGCAGGGCATTTGCAGTATCTAAATGAACATCTAATCATGGTGTATGAATAGGGAGGTCTCCCTGCTCATTCTCAAGGTGTTTCTAAGCAGCTTAGGCTCCTCTCCATGCCCCAAAAAGTGGTGAAGAGGTTCAGGAGGGGAATAGGTGATGGCAACGCTCAAGAAAGATATCCAAGTAAAGGTTTTCAGTAAAGGAAGATAAAAGCACACCCAGAAACTCTTCCTTGCTCTATCCTGGTGCAGGTACCTGTCTTCTCCTCCTTGCCTTGAAGAACAATCTTGGCATGTGGTGTCAAATCCCATGCCTCACTGATGGTTGTGACCAGACAGTGGGTCATCCAGTAGCTCAGTCTCTGTCCCACAAAGCCAAGTGGAAGGGAGGAATGGCCCAAGGAGTGGCCAAGAAGATTATACGGATTTACTGTTGCTTTTGGGGTCTAACTAGGATGAGAGATATATCTGATGGGCTGGGAATGTGCACGGCAGGAGGGATAGGAGGGGAACCGGGTGTCAGCAGGTGGCACTGTCTGCCGCGAGCCAGTCCCATGCTCTCCCCACACCTTGGGGTGCTGCTGTGGGAGCACCAGCCCTGCCTCCCCTCCCTGGGCCCTGTTTGCAGCCACGTTGTAGGTGCAGATGTGACACCCCCAGCACTGGTGGGCTCATCTGGTTTTTAAGGTGCTAGTGTGACTTAAGGTCTGTGCCTGGCAATATATTTGAGGCATATTACATGTGCTATTTTAAACAGATATTCAGAGTGATTCTTGATGCTAAGAAAAGCCTTCCCTTGGGATGGTATTGTATCTGTAATAGAAGTAAGGCCTCTAGTAACTGCAGTTAGAGAATTGCATTTCATCTGCCTGAAACTCCCCTGCTGCTTCAGTGAGACATGGGACTGATTCCAGCTCTTTCCAGTATTGGTCTAAAGTTGCAGACCATTGTTTAAAGGCTGCCCCTCTCCATCCAAGAGGCTTGGGGATCCCTACATCTTCACAGGGTTTAGTGAGCAATTTGGGACCTCAGGATGAATGGTAATTAATTGCCAGCAGTTAGTGCTGAGCCACAGCCGTTGCAAATGATGAGAAAAATGAACCAGTGCTTCCTTGTAAACCCTGCAATTGTGGGTTCTGCCTGCCACAGGAGGAGCAGGAGTCCCACTCTGGGTCAGTGGTGTTGCAAAAGCAGAGAGACTTTCACTCAAATGCTCTGAGGAACCCTGGGGACAGAAATTGCTGCTGAAGTGAAAGCGAGCTGGGAGCAACCTCCCAGCCCTGCTTGATCTGTCCCAGGACACTCTGGGAAGAGCGGGAGTGCTCCTGTAGCTCAGGCAGTCTCTTCTCCTGAGTGAGCAGCTTCAGCCGTGAACAGGCTGTAGTAAATGCAGCCCTCACTGATGGTGGGCTCTGGTCTGCAGCTCCTTCTTGTGCGTGTGTGCACTCTGCTTTTCCTCTCCACAGCCCCCATGTCTTGGAGGTGTTAGGGACCAGAGTGGCTCCTTCCCTCCTTCTGAGCACACATGGTTGCCCTTGCATGGGAGCTCTGCCCACCTGCCTCCTGGGAGAGGGAGGAGTGCAGTCTGTCTTCAAAAAAAAGTCATTTCAGGTGACAAAATACTTTTCTGGCTGGTACATGATGGGCCTGTTGAACATGGGTGCTGTGCTGCTTGCTAGCAGTGCTTGAGTGAGTCCTGGCTGATGTGAAAGACAGCTGAGGGGGAGCATGGCTCCCAGTGACATGTGTCCCACCCTGAGTGAGCTGATGCTGTGCTGATATCTCACCTGCTGACTTCCTGCAGTGTCCCAGTTGAAAGCCAGCTCCGTGCCCTTACTAATGCCTCAGAGGGCTGTGGGGTCTGCTAAATAAAGCTCTGCCAGAGCTGAAGGAAAGGTGTAATTTCAAGTGCAGAATGAGCTGGGATATTCTGTCTCATTTTTTAGTAAAAGCTGGTGTTCTGGCTGTCTGTATAGCTTCAGTCACATCAAAGTTGGTAATGTCCCTACTGGCCTCTGCTTTTTATTGCTAGATGTAGGACTTATGGGCCTGTCAAAAAACACTCAATTTTTGTGTGCCCCTGGCTCTCTAGCTGGTCCTGGTTGTTGTGTGTGGGTCACCTGCTCTCACTTGTCTTGGATCATTTTCCTTCCAGGTCACTGACTGATGATGGGGGAAAAAAAAAGTATTCAAGAAGCCAAGTTATATGGGACATGGAGAAAAACAAAGGTGCTTGGTGACAGCTCTGTTTAGGCGGCTGTGACTGTTTCTGCAGCACTTCCATTGTCCGAGGTGTTCCACATATGTTCTTCTGATGGGCTCAGCCTGAGGCTGACAGCCAAGAGCAGTCAGCTGGGAGTCAGCTAGGGATGGCCTTGGGAGAGGCACTTAACTCTCTCCTCACTGATGGGGAAATGGATAAAAGTAAAGATGCTCACCTCCCTCTGAGGGTGGTGAGAGATTAATTGGTTAATATTTTTGAAGTGCTTTGAAGTTGAAATAGGGCAGATGAGTGCTAACCTGAATTGCAAAAGCTAGATGTGTCATGTGGAGGTAACGACTGTGCTGAGGAGGCTTTATAAGCCTTAAACTCTGTCATTCAGACATCAGGCGCCTCATGGGTTGACCTGTGCTCAGAGGCAGTCAAACACAGGGATTAGAGAGAATGGCAATTGCAACACAGAGGTCTTTCCCTCTCCATTAAGTCCTGGACCAGCTCGTGCCCCTGCTCACAGGGATGAGCTGTCATGCTGCAGCCAATGGCAAAGTGCAGGCCAGCTCTTACTGTAGTGGTGGCAGCATCGCATCCTCCCTGTCCTTGGGACAGAGCTGTGTGGGAAAGAAAGGCTGGCACGTTTTGTGATGAGTGAAATCTGGTTCCGGGTTCAGCGTTGGGGAAACCAGAGCTAGAATGGGGTTGAGCAATATGGGCTCCCTCCTGGGGAGGAGCGTGAGAACCAGTGCACCCAAAGCAAAAATGTGTTTGGTGACCTGGGTATAATCCATGGCTGGTGGGGGCGGTGGTACTGGAGCTGTGTTTAGCCTGGGTGTGTGTCCACCCACTGGTAGTTGCTCAACAGGCTGAAGGAGGAGGAGGCAATGTTTGCTTGGCTGCTCATGGTGCTAGCTGCCTTCTGGGGGGTGAACCCAATCAGGAGCCCTGGCCACAATGGGCTGTCCCATCACCAGGGAAAGGGGAGCTGCCATGGTGTGGCTGATGCTCTGGGTTTGGGGCAGAGCACTCCTGGGGCCTCTGTGCTGGCCCTTAAGACATGCCCTCAGCATGCTGTGCATTGTGCTGCATTGTCCGTGTACTACAGGGCATCCACAGGGGAAGAAGAGGGGGTCAGAAAGCTTTTTCTCTTCCTGAAGTGGTGGACAGGGCCAAAGTTTGTCCTGCAGGGTGAGGAGAGGTGAAAGAAGTCAGCAACAGAGCTGGCTCTCACAGCCAGTGCTGTCATCAATGAGACCAGGCTTGAAACTTTTCTCCTGGAAGGACAGAGCATGTGGAGGTGGGTTAGCATTTATCTGCTGCCTCTTCTGGATCTTATTGTCTACCTCCCATGGCACGAAGTTGCTGGGGGAGTGCTGGATGTAGAACTAGACAAGCTTGTCTTCTGTCATCCCATTTCTCCACTGTTCAAATTCACCAGTAAGCAGATGACCACCACAGTCCTTCTGTTTTTCCTCCTCTTGTGTTGCAGGGAGAACTGGAGATGGTGCTGGCCTCTAGGTAAGGAAGCCCAGGGTGGCAAATGTGGAGGCAGGCTGGGACAGTCAGCTGTGTGAGCCTGGCTTCAAACCAACAGCAGGAACTGGATGGGTTGGTTACTTCGTGCATCCACACTAGTTTCAGCAACAGCAGAAGTGTTACTCTTGGATGCTTTTGGTCTTAATACATGGGATCCTCCTTCTCTGTACTTCATGGGACTGGCTTTCAAAGGTCTGGGGCCAGCACATGATACTGGGATGAGTGAGCTTGTGGACCTCCAACAGGCATTTGGGATAAACCCATAGAAGACCAGACCTAGAGCCACCTGGCCCTGTGGTAGCCCAGATCTGAGCTGCAGCTCTGCAGTAATTGGCAGTATCTGGGCAGCCAGACCTTCCTGGAGCAGGCTGGGCTTTGGCAGGTAAATCAAGTGATCTGAGTGGGAGAAGATAAGTAGTGTCCTGGGAAGGCTGCGGTGGCAAGGTGGAGTCTGGAGGAGAGTGTTGGTATCTTTCACTTTCATTGGCTTCTCCTATAAACATGGGACCTCAAGCTAAGAGGCAGCACTGCAGACAGCACCATGGTCTTTGCAAAGAGCCTGCTGTGCTCCCCCTCCTGCCTTCCAAAGCAGAGGGACTGCTCTGCCTGCACCCATTCCTTGGCACAGGCTTTGTACACTGCTTGGTGGTTACCAGTGGCTGTTCTGCACCACTCCTTTCCCCTGGGAAAGATCAAACAGCTGCTGCAGCTTGTCATCCAAATGCTTCCAAGAGGGAAAGAGCCTGGGGACCTGTTTTACAAGGGTCAAAGAGATGTAAATAGCTTTTTTACAAAGACTTCTGCTCCACTTCCCCCATCCCAAATGCTCTAGCAGCCCCTGAGGAGGTTTCTTTTTGCTTCAGTTACTGTACCCTGCTGAGGACTCAGCCCACACAGCTGGTTTGGGGATCTCCACGGTTTCTTCAAGGAAGAAGCCAAATGTTTGTTTTATGGATACCCTCATAATGCATGTGGGTTTTCCAAGGAAGAGCTAAAGGCAAGGGGGAGGGGGGGGTCTATGAGGATCTCATCTGGGTTGACTCATGCCTGTTGCTTCAGATGGGATTATTATTCATCATGTACCCATTACTGCCTGGGGTCTGCTTAGCTCTGTGCTCAAGAAAGATGATTTTTTTTTTATTATTTTTTGCTTAAACCACATCACTGCAGTGCTGCTGAGCACTTGTTTGCTGTTGCTGTTAGTGCCTTCACCCCAAAGCTCTAGGACAAGGCAGGAGATAACAAACTTCTTCCTCCTTTTCTATAGAAAAGGGTTTTGTTCGTGGACAGCCCTACCCCACCCAGCCAGAGGAACCCTTTCTCCCAGCAGGAAAACTGTATTGCTGAGTTAAATGGCATGTAAATATGGTGGTCTCACTTGTGGGTCTTTGAAACTACTGCTGCAAGCAAACGATGAGAGGAGGAGGTTAATGTTTTGCCTGTGAATCCTCTTGTCCTGAGCACCAGTTGGATGGAGGATGATTACAAGAGCAAAACTAATGTTGTTTGAAATTGGGAATTTCCCAGGGAATGACAGCTCTGCTTTCCTGTGCTGTTGTCTTCTCTGAATAAGTGTGCTCTTTGGTGTGGGCGCTGCATATTCCCTCTGTAACCTGGAGAGATATCTTCTCTGGAGGGCTGTGGTGCCAGTGACAGCTATGCTGTCCAAGGATATGTGGCTCTGAAACTGGCTGTGCCATTAGGGAAGTCCCACTATGCCTACTCGGAGAAAATCACCAGAACCACTTCTTGGTTTTTGTTTTTGATGTCAGAAGGTCCTGTAGAAGCTAAATCCAGTGGTTACCTGCTAGGCCTGGGAGAGGTGGACCTGCAGAGATGATGCTCTTAGAGTGGGCAGGTGAAGAAAGGAGTTAAGGTCTCCTGGGAAGCAGTGACATCTGATCTGCTCTTGTGCACTTGAACTATTAGAATTATGCTTTTTGGGCTGGTAATTTCTATCACTGAATGCTTTTTAGGGAAATCAAGTCCTGTGAAGAGGGGTGAAACTCTACTGCAGCAGGGTGAAATAGATGTGTAATACAAGCTCTCCTTCACCTCCCAAACCTCAGTGCTGTTACCCTGGACTTCAGCAGCAGATGTGTGAGTTTGGGGAGATGATGTGGGACAGTACACCGAATCCCAGGCTCAGCTCCAGGGAAGATGAAATGTCTTACTCTTGATGACCAGTGACATATGTCTCCTTTCTTCATAGCCCAGCTGATAAACAACAGACAATACTCCAGGTCAGCCTCTTCAGGCCACTGAAAAAACGATGCAGTTGATGTAAAGCCCCTGGGAGGTGATGGCCTGTTACATAAATGGCAGGTCTTTGTATGACCTAATGAAAGGGCAGCACCTGGGATTCTGGTACGATTGGGTGGAAAGCTGAGCAGATAGCACCTTCCCAACTAGATGTTATTGTGGGAGGGATAGCTTAATTCCAAAGGTAAGTCCTGAAACAGAAGCCAGGGCAGTACGGCAGTATTAAAACCATGCTCTGCGGGGGGTGTGAGATCCTGGGCTAGCATAGAGCAGCTTGACAAAAGGACAGGTTGCTTATTTTCTTGCCACTAAAATTCTTACATTCCCTGCTTGCTGAGTGTGCTCTGTCTACAACACAAATGACCCAGTTTGAATGAACTAGTTAAATCTTTGAGCTATACTGACAAAACAGATTGTGCAAAGTATCTTTTCACTTAAGTTCACTTAATTTGTGGAGTGCTGAGGCTAGAAGTGAAAAGTGAAACTCGTGATAGGACATCCATGAACTTGATTTCTCTGAAGTTATTCATGCATCTTGAGAGTTGTTCTTTATCAAGGGCAGGGGCATGGACTTGCCTACATCTCTGTTTTCCTCTTTGGTTTTTGATCCTTTTGAGAGCTATCTTTAGTCTTACTTTTTAATCCTGTTTGCTGCAGTGGTGCCACAGGGAGCCACTGCCGCTGGCATGATGAGCTTTCAGTCTAATTTGAAACAAGATGTAACAAGGGAACACAACATGGAGTGGGAGGCAGAGGGTGTAATGAGATCCTGGGTTTGATAGCTTACACGTTGCACAACATGGTGTGTTTGAGCACCTTGTTTGCAAACCTTGGATCCCTTTCTGTAAGTTTTAGGGAACAATTTCAACCTGAAGGTCAGAATCAATACATGAAGAATAACAGTGTTGGTTCCAGCTGGTCCTGAACTATTAATTTGCCTGTATTTTTGGAGGTGGAGAAACTCAAGTAGAGGTGGTTTTCTAGACCTGGTACGCAAAGTGTTCAGTGGTGGTGTCTGTGGGAGAAGTTATGGAAAGAACTTGAGATTTCTAGTACTGTTGAAGTAACACAATATGATGTGAAACTGAACAAGTACAACCAAAGCAGAGGGCTGCAGCTCTGGGGAAATTTAAAGGTGAGGAGGGCAATGCACTGGTTTTAATGGGAACACAGGGAGTTATTAAAGGAGGGATGAGGGATCAGCAAGGATGGAACTCATCAGCTGCCTTTAAAATGTAGGATGTAGAAAAACTGGGGGAAATGTTTTGGCATTCATCCCAGGCTGCACTGATTTATTTTTAAACGAGGAATCTATCATTATGAGATGTAAAGACTTACAGCAGCTGTTCTCTGTGCAGGGATGTGAAAGTGCTTGGGCATCCTGGGAGTGAAGTGAAAGTGGATCTTCCTTCTCTCTCCTCCTTATTCCTCCACAGTAAAAGCCCCTCCCTGTCAAGTGAAGTGCCAAGTACTTCCCCTTGATTTATTCCTTTTATGATTAGCTTTGCTCTGCCCTTGAAGCTGCTTCTGGTTCAAAATGTCTGCAGTTACCCTGGTACTGGGGGATTTGGCTATGGTGGTGTGACTCATGTAGTTTGACTTCAACAGTTCAAGGCAGCCAGCCAGCCAGCAGAACCTTGTTACCTTGGCCTATGTTTATCTGGAAACATGGGTGGTTTGGGGAGCTGTGTTGCCCTTTTACTTTTTGGTTTGGTTTTTTTTTTTGGGGGGGGGGGGGGGGGGGCCCCCCCCTCCTTTCTGGAGCGGTCTAAAGGCAAAAAAAACAACCCCAAAAGGAGAAACATAAAGGGAGTCATGGGAGGGGGGAAACTCCCAAAC
>WTSP01007516.1:0-111726 GCA_025331215.1 Actenoides lindsayi | reverse complement strand
TGGGTTTTGTTTGTTGATTGCGTGTTGGTTGGGGTGTTGGTTTTTTTTTTTTTTGTTTTTTGTTTGTGGGTGTTGGGGGTGGGGGGGGGGAGAAAGGGGGGGGCTCCACACTTCAATTCATGAAGTGTCTAAAGGTAAAAATAAAATCACAAGAAGAGGAACAGTAAAGGATCCTTTGCAGGGAGGAAACTGCCCAAATCTTTCTGTAGAGGCCTGTCATGGGGAGATCTGATGGGCTTTGGGGTCAGATCTCTGTATTTCTTTCCAGTCTGGGCACAAGACTATGGCTTGAGCTCAAACAAAAACAAAGTGTGTGGTTGTTGGTTGGCCGTGGAGAGAAGGCGCTCTGGGGGGAGAAGAGACACCATTGCTGGCTCTACTTTGGCTCCTGAGAGCCAGTCCATCAGCAGCAAACAAGGATGTCAGGGTTCAGCTGTCCCAGGCACCAGGCAGAGGGATTATTTCTACCACACATAAAGAGATTGCAAGGTTTGGCATCTGCTTTGAGGTTCTCACTGCTGGGCTTAGTAAAGAGGCTTAGGAGTGCTCAAACCAGGGAAATAAATCTGCTGCACCTCTTATCAAAAATAATAGATAGTAGGCTTCAAAGCAAGAATAAAATCTTTAGTTTGTAGCCTACTTATGTGTCTGGTCTGTCTGATTCTCAGCTTTGTCTCTTTGCACCAGTGTAACAGTCAGTGGGAAAATAAATAGAAACTGATATGTCTAGGAATAGATCTGGTGAGTGGGTGGGACACCTCCAGAGCTGGGGAGGCTCTTCAAAGAGATGAAATGTTATCTCCACCTGGGCTGCTACTGTGGACTGCTGAGGGGCAGGGCTGTGGCTCACCTGGATTGCACGTGGCTGCCCAAGGGGGATTTTTATGGAGCAATTGTGGTAATTAGCAAGCACAAGTTTTTCCACGTACCAAACATTGTCAAAGGCAGTAATTCAGCCCCATGCTTGTTATTGTAGTGAGTGTTGGGCAGGAGTGTCCTGGGAATTTGTCACATCCCAAGGGGGGGAGCCATCAAAGTGTCCTCAACTTGCTGATGTTGGCTTGCCACCCTGAAACAAAGGGCTGATGAAATAGTATTAGCCAAGCTGGTCACTAATGAGGGCAAAAGAACATCTAGAGCCCGGATTTGTTTATAGCTCTTTGTTTTGTCATTGTTTGGGAGACAGAAGAGGAAGTGTCACTCAGAATATAAATCATGACATCCAAACAAAGGACTGACATCTGGGTGTGATTCTGGATTTCGTGTCCTAGGAATCTCCTGAGGTTTAAAGCCCAAAATTTCAGTCCAAGATGTTGGCAATCCATCCTGTTTTCAGAAGGTTTAATGTCACTTCAGGACAGGGCCAAAGAGACAGTCCAGATCTGTAGACCAGAACTGGCATGTGCTGACACCTGCGAATGTCAGTATCAACTTTGAGAGCCTGCACCAGCTTGGGATAACTCCTGTACTTGGGTCCTGGATCTGTCCATGGTTGGTTGTAGATGCCAAGGGCAAACAGGGTAAACAAAGTAATTCTTCCTTTGATAAAGCTTCATGTGGCTTAGTGACTTGCCAGCCAGAGCCTGTATCTCCATCATGGTTAATAGCCACTGATGGACCAGTCCGTGAATTTATTTAATTGACTTTTGACTCCCCTGATGCATTTGGCATCCTCGGCATCCTCAACATCCTGGGGCGATGAGTTCCACAATGCAATTAGATTGTATGGGGAGGGTAAAAAAACCCACTTCCTTTTGTTTGTTTAAACCTACTATATGATAATTTATTTAGTATCACTTAATTCTAGTGCTATGAGTAATCCTGAACAACATCTACTGTTCATTTTCTCTGGGTCACTTCCAATTTTGTGAACTCTGTCTTAACCATACCCTGCTTTGTAGCCTGTTTTCCACCAATGGAGTTGCTGTGATTTTTGGATAAAAGCCCTTCCTATTTTTCCTCCTCTCTGGCCAGGAGAGGGGCTCTCTGTGCCCTGTCTAGCTCTGTAGATCCCTGTTGTGATGATAATGAGGAAGGCTATGGTGCCACAACTGTGCCGAATCATGCAGCTGAGCAAGCAGACCAGCAGTTGAACAGCAGTGTGGTAGAAATAATTTGTTTCATCCTCTCTGTTTCTTAACATTTTCTAGTGGGTGCTAAACCTTTCTGATTGCTGCTTAATGATGAGGTGACAATTATTTGTGACCTTACCCACACCATCTTCATAATACACCCCCTGACAGTGATTGCTAATGTGGAACTGTAATATGCAGGTATAGCACAGCCAGCTTTTTCCCCGTCTACACTTTTCAGTACTGAATTTGTCTGCCACTTTCTTGTTCAGCTGCTGTGTCAATAGTGACTTACACTTTTCTCTCAGTTGACTTGAAGCCTTGAACTCTACTGAATAATTTCATTTGTCCCTTTGCTAGTTACCTTTTCAGAGTCTTTTATAGAAAGCTGAGCTGCAGAGATTCCTGTTGGGTCTTGCCTCTGCTGGGAGAGTTGGCATCTTATTGCTGTTTTCATTTTTAACTCAAAGCAGTTGCTCCTTTACTTTATGGTACCTTACATTCTTCAAAGCCTTTAGAGGAAGGATCTTGGAATTGGTTCATTAGAAACAAAAGTTCATTGTATCAAGGAATGCCATTTCTTGTCTACATTTGGGGGGAGGGTAATGGACTGATGAGACATAATTTGCCTCCCCAAAACCTGTTAGTCTTCCTCAGTCTGTCACTTCTCTCTGTGTACTTCACTGCTCTGTTTATAGGAGCTTTCCTCCCTTTTCCCCAAAAGTGCAGTATGGAACTTGAGGTGGGTGATTGCATGTTTAAGCTCCTTCAGAGCTCCTGGGGGGATTTAATCCCTGACTGTGGTTCTGTGTTGCTGAGATTTATCAGTTTATTGTGAGTAAGAATTAATTGGAGGCTTCCTTAGCCCTGTGATCATAGACTCTTCAGTGTGTTTTGTTATTAGTGCCTGTGACTTAGAAAATTCTGCTTGGAAACTTTGGTGTATTTTGGCAGTTGCAGATTTTAAATTTTAGACTGTGCTCTTATATTTCATTATTTGGACAGTGCTTCTACTTAGACTCATTTTACTCTTGATTGTCCCACTTTAAGCATGCTAGCTTTTATACAATTTTTTTTTTTCCACTTAACGACTTCAAGTGCTTTCCTACCATATGAGTGTGTTTTTTCTTTACTGCCTTTTCCTTTTTAATTTCCTTTGAACAAGTATTTGTGTTTTTAGACAGCTCCCTATTCATGTTAAACTTACAGCACAGGCTTGCAAGGTTCCCTTCAAGACTGTTAATTAAAGTGCAAAGACCCACTGGCAAATATATCTGAAAGCAAACCCGCTAGTTCCTGGTGCTGCTCAGGACATGCTGAAGAAGAGGCTGTCTGCTTCAGAGGTCATAAATTGCTACTGGAGGGAACAGTACCTTCCCATTTTAAATGTAGACATCTTCCCTCCTGTCAGTTATGCCATCTGTACAGGGAGATGGACATCTCCTGTTTGTGCTTATATCCTCCTATATCCATCACAGCCTCACTCATCTCCCTTAAGGTTTAGCAGTTGTTACTCTGTTCTGGATGGGTGGGTGATGGAGTAACTCTGATGCTGTAATGTCTGGGCATAGAACTGCAACCCTAGGAACTCTGTGGCACTTGTTGATACAGTTAACTTGGTGGTGCTCTTTGATAAGCTCTCCTTAATGTATGCCTTAATGCCCAGCTCCTTGATGCTCAGCTCCTCCACCTGCACAGCCTGCTCTCATTCCTGTATAATTTGTACCCACTCATTACCATTGTCCTGCTGCTTATCTTCCCTCCACCAGGTTTCTGAGGTGCTGGTTATGTTAATAGCTCCATTTGAAACCAGGGCACTGCTGTTCGCTCACCTTGCTTTTTAGACCCTTGGTGCTTGGATAGAAATGCAGATGTGATGTCTTGTTTTGTTTTCTCTCTGCAGGCCAGAGAAGAATAACTGATGCGGCTGAAGTCTGCTGTTTCTTCCCTCCCTGACTGGTTTTGGCTTCTCTCCTATCCTTTTATTCAAAGATACAAAATTTTCATGACTTCTCCACTGGAGACTGCTTTTTCCCAAACCACATGCCTTGTCAAACTGTTGGCTATCCCACAATATTTAGTTTAAAAGACCTTCTCTGTGTGCCAGTAGCATTGTTGTTTAGATTTAGTATTTGGATCTTTACTGTATAGGCTCTACCTAGTCAAGCCTGTCTTGACGCTACTATATTCTGAACTTTGCAATGTCTCTGGATTTTGCTGCAGGGCACTGGAGGAAGCACATCTGATGCATGCCACCGGGTTGGCCCTGGCCTTTAGCCTGGTAGCTACTGGCTAAGTCTTGCCTTCAAGATTGTTCTCTCCATTCTGCATTGGTGGCGACTGTGTGGACCACACCCTGAGTTCTTCCCTAGCTCAGAGTAGGGGCCAGTCCAGATGTGAGACCACCCTGTTAGCATCCAGTAGGCAATTGATGTTTTGGTCCTCAGTTTTCTGTTCCCTTTACACTGATCTTTTTCATCCTGTTCACAGAATACTCTTCTCTCAGAGGGATATCCTTATGAAAGATTACACCTCCCTCCTCCTCTGACAGATTTTTGGAGCTGCTGGTCTGCATGAGTGCTCCATGTTGTTCTTCAATGTCACTGCTATCTCTAGTCGCAGCAGATCTCCAGTTTATTCTTGCTGCAAGACTTGGCACTTTGTCTTTCAGGTCCAAGAGTACCCTTCACAATGTGCAGACCTGAGTGATCTGCCCATGATCAGCCCTAACACATGTGCACAAAGCAGTCCAGCTGTGTATGTACAGCTCAAATCCTCAGCATGGATCTTCTGCTTAGGCCTTCTAATCCCATTGAAATAGACAGAAGGGGATGATCATCTGAAAAAGGTCTTAAGGCATCCCCTAAACAGAGATAGACTGAGTAAAGGATTTCTTGAACAGTACCATAATAATATGTAAACAGACTTTTTTATTTTTATAGGAGTTTGGCACCTTTTCAAGACTGTTGCTTTTTGAGAGGTCATTCAAATATCCATCAAGAAGCTGTAGGGATTTCTTCTATTCCTGAGAAAAACTTAATTCTTTGTCCTGTTGCCCAGCAGCAAGATGAATCCTTGTCCTGTCAGTGGCTCAAAATCACCTTCATTACATTCTCACTACAAATTTAGGATCCCTTGTGTAGAATGTGCTGTGAATTCTGGGCAATTCCACTAAATCACATAGCCAAAGCACCCCACACAAGTCTGAAATATAATGCCATGCAATGCAAGCATTCATTTGGAATGTCTGGGGCATTGCAGTGGCTTGCAGTCATTGTTGCAGTGATGTGCATCATTTAAAAGTAATAAATTTGAATTTTGTGAAATGTGTAGAGTATAGAAAAGTTTGAGAATGCAGCAAACCACCTTATTTGGCCTGGATTTTTTTAACCTCCTTTAGGTTTTTGGTGGGTTTTTTGGGTTTTTTTTGAGGTTTTTTTTGTTTTTTTTTCTGGAATTGATAGTGAGCAGGAAGTGGGGACTAGAGCCACAGTGCAGTGTACTAGTGTTCAATGGGGACTAGAGCCACAGTGCAATGCAGTAGTGTTCAGTTAGGGGAAAATATGACCAAAAAAAATTGCTCAGGTTGCTTAGTAAATATGAGAGACTTATTATTTCTTTGTTATTAATTAAATCTCCAGCCTGAAGATATACTAATTATTTTAGATGTCAGTCTAATTTCTAGGAGAGCTTCTTCAAAAGCATGTGAGGAAAAAGCCTAGGGCATATGGATATAGTAATTTTAGATTTTATTTGATGCTATACCTTGAAAACGATAAATTCCATTTAACTGCTTGCTTTTGTAAGCCTGATGATAGATGTAGCTCTTAGGGTAAGATTTAAGCCAGTTAGCTGCAACCAGAGGATTGTTCTGAGTTAATTCTTTTTTCACTCACAGCAGTGATTTATTTTCTTTTAACCTTTTCTTTCAGCTTGTGAATTCCTCTGGATGTCTCCCAGGGAAGGTGCAATTCCTTGGGAAAAAATAAAATAAAATTCCAATTAAGTGTATTAGTACACAGCTGATGGGAACGGCTTTTCTTTGTTACCTCTGACAAACCGTGTAGCATCAGGCTGGAGATTCCTGGAGTCTCATGGGTTTTGGTCAGAAAGCAAGTCAATAAAATTGTCTTGGCAAAACAGTCAGACTAGACTGAAACTTTGCTAGTGACATGGGGTGCCCTGGAACGTTTTTCCCTTGCACAGACCCAGGCACTGTGAAATGGCCACATCTTGTTTCCAGCCTGACTTTGCCTAGTTGTGGCTTCTAGCCCTCAGATCCCGTTATTCCTCTGCCAGACTGAGGAGCCCATTAGCTGTGATAGGCCAATCAAACATCTCTTAATTGATCTAGTGATGTGGTTACCAATGACACCAAGCAGACTAACTTGATGACCTAGGAGGTCCTTTCTACTTCAGTGTTCCATGGAAGTAGCACAGTGTTAATGCCAGAGTGAATCACAGGTATATTTGTCCTACATCTTTGGATGCAGGCTCCTTGGTGTGTCCAACAATTGTGAGTAACAAGGGAAATTGTCTCCTAAAGTCAACCCATCAGGCAAACAGCTCCTGGGACTGAGAATGTACAGCAATGAATACAAGAAGAAAACAGCATTTGAACACTGATAGAGTTGTACGCTGCATCTGGTCCTGAGCCAGTGATGCACGGACAGATAGTAGCTAGCACAAGTAGCTCTGCAGTGAAGGCAGCTGGATGGTAGGACAGGCAGCAACAGAGATCAAGTATCCATCTAAACAGATTCAGAAGGGAGAGAAAGGAAACTCCCACAAAAGGTGCATAGGCAAGCTTTGTGAAAGCTTACTAAATCCTATTTGGAAGGCTCCATTCCTGCAGCCCGCAGATTGGATTAGGGCCTTATTTTCAGTTGGGAAACAGAGTGAATACAATCCCAGCCCCAGAAGGGACTGCAGGTTGGGAGATGCCAGCAGTCAATCAGGAAAGATAATTTTGCTGTTGGTCTTGCACCATCATGGACAAAAACTTGGAGTATGTTCAGCCAAGACACTGGGTATTTCAGGGCAAGATAACACCAATGGCAGCTGGGCCCCTTTGCTCTATGCTGCCTGTTTTATTGGTTTTACTCTTCTGCTAGGAACAGGTGATGAAAAGGGTCAGATCACATTCTAGATGTTCCTCAAAACACTGAAATAACACTGATTTGGATCTTTCCCTGGCCTTGTTACAGCTCTAGGATGCTGTTTGTGTCTGCCATATGCCACTCTCGCTAGCCAATTGCTGATCAGTGAGTGCTGGTGTACGAGCTTCATTCACTGCTGTCATTAGGCATTTGTTAGCTGATCTGCTTCACCATTAGACTGCTGATCTGACTGCAACGAGATGCTTATTAAGTTGGATATGGGTGCAGAGGCCAGAGTGTGTATTTCACTTGTATCAAATACAAGTGAAAAGCTGTGGATAGTTAAACATAACTAGGTAAACCTTGGCACTTCCCGGGGCAAGCACATTCCTGCTGCAGGGATAACAGAGCTCTGCATGTGGATGAGTGCCTGAGGAAAAGACATTGTTTCTAACAGTCCTTGGGGAAACTAGTTGGGTTAAATATGGGCTAAACTATGAAGTGCATGAGCTTGAGAAGCAAACAAAAGGACTCTGAAGCATTCCCTCAGACACTACAAACCATCCTCAGACAGCACCAAACATGATGAAAGCTCCATGGGCCCACAAACTCTTTGGGGAAGGTTCTTTCCCCCCTCTTTGATGGAGGGTAGGTGGGAGGCCAGAGAAATGTAGAACAAAAAGGGGAGCCAACAGTGTAGGTGCAGTCTCTAGTGATGTAGAGAGGGAAGATGTCTCACTTCTCTCTTCTCCAGAAGAAAAGCTGAAGAAAAGACCAAGGCTACCAGGATAATCAGCCATGTCTGTTGGAGATCCTGGAAGGTGCCTTTATCTCAGCAGATCACTAATAGGTGAGTGTTCAACACTCCTTTTGGGAGGCATGATCCATACCTGCAGGGAAGTCCAGAAGGCCAGATCCATGGGGTGGGCAGGACTTGGAGCATGTCTTCCTGGGCATAGTGTGCCTCAGCTCTCTGGCCATAGGGACAGATGCTTGATGGGGTGTGTCTTCAGCTTTTGTGCAGTTCAGAGCACAGCCGGAGTGACCCCTTCTCTGCTCAGCATGAGTGGAGTGGCTGATGTCTGGCCAGAAGCTGTTTTGTAGACAAGTCCTGGTGTCAGACACTAAAGAGGGCTTTGCTGTGGGACACCAATGTCAGAAGTCTCATGTTTGTGTGTAAGGGAAGCCATGCTAGCTGGAATTTGTCATGGTGTCCTAGCACTATTGCCAGAAAGGGTCTGGCAAAACACTCCTGCCAGAGCATAGGAATTATTAGCTCAATAGTAAGCATATTAGCTGAAAATCAGGTACAAACTTGCAAGGAATTTTATGACTTCAGACTTGCACTCGGGAGTATTTGACCACAGTGCAGAGGAGCAGACTCCAGGGTTACACACTGAATTCCCAAAACTTGGGTTTTGGTGTGTGAGTTGAAGACAACTGAGCAGGGAGGACTGAATGGAGATGATTTAAGTGTGTTAGACCTAAAGCGATTCCCCCAAATCCTGATGTATTTCTGGTGATTCCTTCCCCCTGAAGCATCAAGGGCTCTCCCATTATCTTTGATAAGGCTGAACTATTCCTTTAGCAACCGGAGTGATGCTATTGAAGGTAATGATGCTATTTGACAGCATGTCTCCCTTTCCCATAGAGAGGTGTTTAAACCTTTTTGCATCTATCATAAAAGGAAAAGTCTCCTCTTCCCTAGGTGTAGTCACATCACCAGCACATTGGGGAAAGGTTGTACAGTGGCTGAAAATTAATAGTTACGAGTGCCTTAGAGTTCTGCAGCTTTTAATTTAAAAATAGGGGGTTTTGACCAAATGCAAGTACTCATGTTAGTTGTATGCTTTCCTAAATTTGAGGGATATGGAAGGAGAAGCAGAAGATTATGGAAAATCCATAGTTCTCATGCAAGCATATTCTGCTTTCAGTTGTAATTGCTTATTTTTTTTTAATGAAAAGTTGTTCAGCTTTTTGGAAGTTATCCCCATTGGCTTGCAGTTCTGGTCACAATCCACAGCAGCAGTCACCTGTGGTCGTTACACTGCGGTCTTCTTTCAGATACATGCGTAGAAACGTCTTAGTCTCAGTTACCTTTTACAGGGCAAAGAAATTTGGGATCCAATCTTCCCATAGGTTTCTCCAGAGGAACGGCTGGTGCCTTGAGGGATCACAGGCATGGCTAAAGGTACCTGCTGTCTGCGGATAGGGTAGAGATCAGAGTTTCATAGTGCAATTAGCAGAGTGAGGCGTGGTGATACTATAATCTAAGAGCAAGCAACACCCACATGGGGTGTGTTTTTGGCCTCCTGCTGTTACAGCAGCAATGGGTGCTGGCACTTAGGCCACCACACCCTGCAGCCAGTTCCTATATAGAGCCTTTGCCACCGAGAAAACATAAATAATAATTTTGCAGAGAGAAAAATACAGTGGTCTTGTCCCTCGTTGTTTAGGTGGGGATGGCTGGTGAGTGAGGGTTGCTGGGTGACATGGAAGGACTCGGTTCTCACTGGAGGGCAGGTTGTTGGTCCCCCTCCTTGGAGTGGCACTGACAGGGTCCAGCTGGCAGTACAGAACTGGTCAGTGTTACTCAAGTGGGTCATTTTGTGCTGCATAATGCTTAGTGCACTGTGCTCATGGGCTCTCCAGGCACTCTTCTCACTGTCCACGGGAAAATAATTTTAGGACAGACTTTTCTTCCTCTGTTGAAATTCTGTTATTTCACTAGCCCAGTGACAGTCATTGTCTTTTACTTCCATGTGTGAACTGAAGCCAGAGTCACAAAAATTTCTGCTTTGTTCCCAAACAATAGGGTTGCATTTTTTTTTATTTTTTTTTTTTAATTTTTATTTTTTTCACAATGATTCTGGGTTTTCAGCTGGTGTGCCATGCTTCCCTTCTAGCTGTGGCCCACGGCTGGTGCTCTGCAGAGGTTGGAGAATACCCACAGTGAATCTGGGCGGTTATGCAATGCTGCACATGAAGTAAAATTCCTTTCTAACCCTGCAGGCGATCAGTTTACGCCCTGAATGATGAGATTTTGATTACCCTTATCTAAGCTGCATATACTGTTAACGGAGATGAAATCAGCTAGCTCTGCTAAGGCCCATCAAAGCACCGATTTTGGTGGCCTTCTGAAGCTGCAAGTCCTTTGACTCCATGGGATGTCATGGTGCTTTGCAATGAGAAATCCTTTCACTGTGCAGATGTTACTTGCTGAGGCCTTGTAGATCAAAACTCAACTTCTGCCGTCTCCAGCCTGACAATTTTCAATAAGCAAATACTGCCCTGGAAAGCGTTGACAATAGGAATGGCAGGCTTCTTCCTCAGAGTCGGTGGGGAGAGCTTGTTCCTTTGATGCTGGGATCTCCCTCTGGTTCCAGCATCCTCAACCTCAGATGGCATTGGTTATAGCTTGGGGAGCAACTTTCCTCTCCCAGTGAGTGCAGCTTCCCAGGGCAGCTTCATTCTTCTGTGAACAAAAGTTGTTGAGCTGTGGGGAGTCTCCTGGCTGGAAGGTAGGACATTTTCATGGCCAGAATGAGACTGGGTGGTATGTTAGACAGTTGGGTGCATCTCTTCCCTGGATTTTTCTACCTTATATTTCATATCCAGGAAAAAGAGAATTATATATATTAAAAATCCAATTCAGCAGTACACCAGAGCTTCTTATACCCTTCAGCCTGATGGGAGGGAAGAATTGATAAATTGATCAGTTTTGAAGGCCAGAGGAGATAAACAGGACTATTAATCTGGTATGCTGTGCAAAACAGACCATAGATGACACTAGTGATTCCCATACCAGGTCTGAGAGATAGCATTGCTGTTTTGACTTGTAAAGGATCTCTCCTACCACAGGGATGAGTCCCAGTATAAGACCAGGGATGAATAGACTGAAATAGGTGTGACCCAGAGGATAATGTGGCCTTCTGCATCTTAATGTACCCATCTGTGAAATGCAAGTAATAACAGGGGCACCCTGTAAGGATTCATTAGTCCTTTGAAGATGGCCTGTAACACATGCCATTATTGTGATCTTCCAAAGTTGTCCTCATCCCTGTCTTTTGGACATACACCTCTCACTGTTGCTCACTTCCTGATTAATTTCCCCCTCCTCCCTGGCACTGTCAAGCTAAGTCAGCAGTGACAAAGGCCTGTCCAGGACAGTCAGCCACATGTCATGGTGGCTCATGGCCTGGGAAGGGTTGCAAAGATGAAGTCAATGATCTGGTTCAAGCACAGGGTGCTGGAAATTGCTGCCATTGCATTGCAGATGTGACAAATAGGCCCAGGATTTCTCTGTGCTGGAGGATGTTCAAATGGCCTGTAAGACAGTTCATTACCCAAGATATGTTTTGTAATTTTTAGATCAAACTAAAAGGTGGATTTGGGCAGGAAAATAAACCTGGTGACAGGGAAGGTCTCATGTTATGCCACTGGGTCCAGAGGAGGATGCAATAGATGCTGGATTTAGGGGAAGTTGTTAGATGCTCTTGGTGTAAAGAGATTTGCAAAGTAACTGGTCCAAATAAAGTTTATCCACATTCTTTCCTATTGATGCAGAAAGTCCACTGGACATAGGTGGGTTTTTGTGGTGTTTGTTGTTGTTGTCTGTCTGTTATTTTTTGTTTGGTTTGGGGTCTTTTGTGTGTATGTGGTGTGGGGTTTTTGTTCTTTTTTTGTTTGGTTGGTTTTTTGTGTGTTTGGGTTTTGGTTTTTTTTGTGTGTGTTTTATTCTTCAGTAAAGCTTGTTGCCATGCTCCAGACATGTTTCTGAAATGTTTTTGCTGAGGTGTCGTGAGCACTAGGGTGCACGGGGCTCGCTGTGCACCTGATTCTCAGAGGTGGGTGAAATCAGGAAATTCCCATCATTCCTCTCCAGGTCTCCAGCTGTTCACCCTCCTCGGTGAGCTGCCTGGGGGGGAAGAGTGCTCCGGGATGCTGAGTGCTAACACCTCCGCTGCCACCTTTGCGGCCACCAATGCAACGGTGGGAAATGAGCAGCAGGGAGGAACTTTTCACTGGGTCAGACTGGTGGAGCTCTGCTTTGGGCTCAGGAAGCTCATCCTGGCTGAAGGGAAAGGACCATGGTGTAGACCTTGGGTACCTGCAGTGGTGGTGGGGATTTCAGGATGTCCAAGACTTGCTTCCCTGGAGATCTGGGCAGCACTCGCCTGAGCTGCAGCAGCAATAGGTACAAAGAGGGCAGCTCTGAGTCATGTGACTATTGCAGTCCAGAAGCTCAAACTAATTTCTATTAACTTGGGGCTGACTGGCTTGTTGGCTGATTAGTAGCTGGGTTTTGCTCCCAGAAGAGCTTTGTCCAGTGTCATGAACCTTGTTTTTTGTATGGGATGTGTGCAGATGAGGTGCCTCCCAAGATGTGCTGAAGAGATGGGTAAGACTCGTAGCAGCAGAGTCTAGCCCAGGGTAGGTGCATAACTGGGTGTCTCTGGGTGGCAGGATGCCATCTTGATGTGGTGGTTGCCAGCAGAGGTGAGTCCTTTTCCAAGGCAGTAGGCAAGACGTCTAGAAGAGACCTTCTCTGTGGGCAACACTTAGGCAGATGCTGCCCAACAAGCTGTTAGCTTGCTATGTTAGTGTGACAGCACAATAAAATTCACTTAATATTTCTTACTTGACAGCTGCAGGTGAGCTCAAAGTGGGCTGCAATGGGCTGCTTGCTCTGAACCTAAGGTTAATAATGCTGAGGGACTGATTAAAAATGGGTGTCTTTGAAGTCCACGTGTCTTACTTTGGAACTGTAACTCATGAACCACTACTGAAGTTGAGAGCTCTGGACTCTGCTTTGGCTATGAACGAAAATACCATCTACTCTCAGTTTCCTTTATTAAATATGCCAAACAACTATGCTTCTTCTCTTGTAGCCCTGAGGATTTCTAGGTTGTGAAAGGGGTGTAAAGAGACATTTCAGTATTTCAGAGAAATTGTTAAGCAATGGTGTTGATGAGGTTCCGCTGAGGGGGAAGAGAGGTGGTGGGAAGGTAAACAGTGTGTCGTTCAGGTCAGGAAAGGACAGCTATAGTGGGAATATAGGTATGTCTGTAGTTTTATTAGAAACATGTGGGATCTAGTTTTCCTACTCATGTTACTTTTCATGTAGTGTGAAGGAGTTAATTTCCCTGGAAGAGAAGAGCAGGGGATGGGACCTGGTCTCAAAGGCTGCTTCATGTGCTGTTGTGAACAGGGCACCAGGAGAGATGGAAGAGCACAAACTACCTGAGTATATGCTGGGACCTGTGTGGCTGCAAAGGTTGTGGTGGTGTGAACTTGTCTGTAGTGCAGGAAGAAGAGTGAGCAGCACTGGCAACACTGACACAAGCATGTGTTGTTTCTCCAGTCTGGTCTAAGGACCCAGCGGTGATGTCGGTTAAAGTTCCCTTTGCTTGCTGAGAATCATGTTGATGATACTGAAGCCACAGCACTGATTGAAGAGATGTGAGTATTCTGGGGTGGGTGGTGGAGGGGGAATACAAAGAGTGCTGTGAATAGGACTGTCCATGGCAGTAGTGCCAAAGTAGATGAAACATGGGCAGCAGATCCCTATCAGGACTCATTTTGTCCCACTGTGGTGGCTTTGGAGACCTGACACACAACACTGCCTTACTCTGGGTTGAGAATGGGGCTGCACAGCTCATGCTCTTGACCATTGAGGGCACCCTCAGAGCTGCTTGGGCTGGCGATTAGCATTCAAACAATGAAAAGCTACTAAACAAGATGGTTTAAAAGACCACCAATCAACCAAAAAAAACCCAACCCCAAACAACACTCACCCCCCTAAAAACCTAAACCAATTATGCTGCCAGGAAGCTTTCCCTTCACAGGAACATCCCTAGGTGATGCTAAACTCATTGGAAAGGAGGTGATCCCATTTGCAAAACAGTTCCATGTCACTGAGGAAAGAAAAACCGTTTTCTGAGTGGACAAGGCATCCCAATTATTTTTATCTATCTATAGATATGTTGCTGTGCAGGCACAGCCTGTGGAGGAATGGGAGAATTATCATAGGAAAGGGAGTGTAAGCATGTTCATCTCTAATTCGGATGCAATTTTTTTGGCTGTGTATTTGAGTCCCTTCTCCATTCTCCATGGGGACACCAAAGAGAGGAGTTGAATGTCCTCTGTGGTTGTGTCCTGCCCACCATGGTGCTGGACCATCTTGGTGGCTGGACTCGGTCCCTAAGACTCCTCACAGCCTCTTTGGTTTCCATCTGACAAGAGCTTGCCTAAATTTCATGGTATGCTCCCATTTTCCTCTATATTTCCCTAGTTGATCCTCCATGATTATTTTAATCTTGTTTCCTGTTTTTTCTAGAATGTGGTAGAAAACGGACTCAGTAAGAGCTCTCCTACCAGGCATAGTATCATTATATGCTGTTTACTTTTTCAAAATTTCAGCTGAGACATGAACAAAAGTCTTTGCAATATCTCTTCTTGCCCTCAGCTGCTTTTCTCAGTGGCATATTGCTCTTCAGCTGTTTGACATCATTTTTAAATTAAGATTAGCAAGGTGCTGTACTAAACGCATTGCTAAAGCATCAGAATCATCTCTCCTACAGATCTGATCCTGCAATACAAACTCCTATGGAAATTAATGAGCTGTCTGGATTCCAGTGCAGGATAGAGACTTTATTGTGTAAATCCATCAAGAAAGGCAATCAAATGAGTCAGGCAAGGTTTATGTTTAATACACTATTGCTGTCATCCCTCATTATTCTGCTCAGGTTTCCTTTTGTAACTCAAGCACACAGGAGCAAATCCCTCAAATGATAGGGTTTTGCAGGGTTCTCTCCATGCCCAACATCACATTTCATATCATGGGGTTTTTTTTGTTTGTTTGTTTTTGGCTGGTTAGTTTTTTTGTTTGATTGATTTTTGTGTGGGTGTGTTTTGGGTTTTTTTTGTTGTTTTTTTAGGAGGTTGTAGTTATGCAGTAGTAATTGGGAAGGAAATAATTCTCTTTTTTAATATTTGGTACTAAACATAGTCCTTGTTTTGGTATCAAGGTGTGTTTGGGCCATTCTGACCTCCCACAGGTTGCTGTGGGTATAGCTGGTGGACAGGGTACTG
Organism: Actenoides lindsayi; assembly: GCA_025331215.1. Taxonomy (NCBI): domain Eukaryota; kingdom Metazoa; phylum Chordata; class Aves; order Coraciiformes; family Alcedinidae; genus Actenoides; species Actenoides lindsayi. The sequence continues at coordinate 96,461 of WTSP01007516.1, read as the reverse complement.
CAGTGGTGGAACTATGGGAGAGAGATGTGGTGGTCACAGGGCTCATCTAGACTCAAGACCTGAGTGTGTGTCTCCTCTTTCTTTGTTATGTCCACACTGCCAGGCTGGGAGCTGCTCTCACCTGGCCAGTCTGACTGGGTCTGGTACTCACTGTACAGGAACAGAGTGATCAGCCAGCTGTCTTAAATCAGGGAACTGTTTCATTTCTCTATAGGAATGGAGCTTTCAGAGGAAAAGAAAATTTTAAAACTAAAACCCATTTAAAAACGCACTTGCTCTCGCCAAACTCTACCACCTCCTGGCTGACTCATTGGAAGACACTTCAGTAACAAAGTGTTTTGTATTAGTCCTTCGAATAGCTTTCCATCTCTGTCCACTTTTAAACTACCATACAATTTTATTTTACTTTTCCCATTCAGGATTTTTTCTGTCTCTCCCAAGGATTTACCAAGACATGCTTTATCAGCTTAGTTCTTTTCCTGTTGGCTCCCCCTAATTCCATGCCCAAAATAGGCATACAGAAATTCTCATGATTCAGGGCAACTTCAGCTCTGCCACAAACCATCTGTATGACCGTAGGCAGTTCACTTCTCTGTTCCAAGTTCTCCGCTGTGACCCTGCACATGATTTCATGCTAAGTTGAAAAGAAATAGTAGGGAAGATCGCACACCAAATTAGGACTCCACTTACTTGGCTTTGGCTCCAGTTGTAAACACTATCAACTATTCTGATCCAAGAAGCGTGTGGCAGCAGTTTATTACAAAAATTTGTACTGGGCTCTGTTTGCCTGTCTGGCCAAGCACGTCATGCAGAAGTGTGTTTTTCTTCCTCGGATGGTGCTGATCTGCCTTTCTGTACAGCTGCAGCCAGCTTGCCCATGCTTGAGCCCCTCATCACTCTAGTCTGCTTGACTCTCATTTATCTACCTGTTTCAAACCTTGCAAATTACTTTTCTCTCTGAATTCTCCTCTTTTTGCTGGAGAACCAGTCACACAGCTCCTTCCCATGTAAATCCCATTCCAAAACTTCAATGTTATCTTTATTTTCCTTTCTTGAGTCTCCTGAGAAGCCCTGCACAGGATGACAACCTTTATTTTTCTCTCCTCTTTGGGAGAGATCTAAGCAGAGCTACCTTGCTGGACCCTTTACATCAATAACACCACATCTGTATGAGCACTAATCTGCTTGAATAGCAGTATCTCTACAGCCTGCCAGATCCCTTGTGGACTGTGAAAAGGTTTTCATTAGTAATGCTGCAATGTTTTCTGAAGACAACAAAGAGAGAGGGAAAGGATGAGGATTCGGCAATGTGGTTTTCTCATTAGCACAGCTGCTATATGAACTGTGGCATCAAACTCAAATATTTTCAACAAGGTGTTAAACTTGATGCTTTTCAACCTTACCTGAATGCTTAGTATCTACCTTCATACTGAGGTGCTTTTAATAAAAGCAGATTGACTTCCAGAGGTCTCGAGTGACCTGGCCTTGCAGTTGTCTTTGCTGGAGCCCAATTATTAAAATAAAACACTTTCAGCTATTTTGTTGAGATATGAGAGGGTATTAGTAGTGTGCTAATCGGGGTGCCACTGTTTTAAGAACAACCTTAAAGATGGCAAGAATTCCTCCAGCTCTGTGGGGAAACTGAAATCATCTATTTATAATTTTCTTACCTTGACAAAATGCAGGGAGTGACTCAAATATGTCCCATCCTTATGGAAATTAATTGTGTTAATGGGATCATTAGAATTTAGAGCTACTGTCATCAAACTGGTTTTTGCAGCTAATGATGGTTCTTGGTAACATTATGTCATAATGAAGGCGGAGAATCTGGTCATCTATATATATGTGATCTGACCTGAGCCCTTTCTTTGGGTTTCATTGAGCAATGCACTAATAGAGTCAACATAGGCAAACAGCTGCCACCCTCACCATGAAAATAGAAGGTGCCTCGGTGGTCCTTGCTCTGGCATTTTTCTGCTTCTTTTCAGGTTAGTAACTTCTGATGTTCTCTGTGCTGAAATATGGGACTGACAGAGGACACAGCCTGGGAACACCTGTAAAGACAGAGGATTAGAAAGCCCTTGTTCTTTAAAAAGCATATTGGCATAAGCAGAAGGCCCATGATTTTTTTTTTTTACTGTACTACTTGTATTGATTTGATATAACACATTCTTGATAATGTCTTTTTCTCTTGCATGTGAAAACAGTGAATTTCCGTTGATAGGTGAAAATAACTATTTCTGTTAGAGTTAACAGTTTAACAGCAAACAACAAAACCCCTCAGTTGTCTAAGTGGAGGGATACAAATTTTCAACCAGACTGAATTTTTGCATAAAAAGTTTGACTTTGAACAAAATTGTAATACAGTTTTTTAGTAAATGCAGAAAAGTGGAGATTTCTTGTCAACACTCTGAGAAATGCATTTTCATATGTCTACAGTAGAGAGACTTGAGCAGAAATTTAAGCTTGTTGCAATGATCTTTCCCTTTACTGCCTATTTCTATTGAAAAAGAGATAGAGGATTTCTTGATGGTCCCCTGTGATGCCACTGGTGATGTAAGAGGAAAGGGTGAAACATGAATTATGCTAACTCTAAAGGTCTTAGAAAGAAATGTATATCAGCTACCCACCTGATGACTCTATTAATTTGGTAATTTGTGTGAAGTACTGAAAATGGAATGGACCTTGAGAAGGAATTTGAAGGTTTGGACAAACAATGATATTAAGGGCTAGCTCTGGTACCTGTACCTCAATTCTAACTGAAAAATAAGAAAGTCAAAAAGTTTTGGCTAAGGTTGATACTACTACCGAGGCAGTGGGGTAAAATAATAGAGGAACAGTTACTGAATCATCCTTGAAACTTGGATTTTAAGACTGAGAAAAGTAGCACAGTAAAGGAAGGCACAAATACACAAAAAAATGGATGTGTTTTTGCATTTGAATGACAAAAAGTGCAGCATTCCAGAAGGTCTCTAATGCCCAGTGCTTTCTATTATTGTATAATAATGTATTGGATTAGCTTTTATCTAGAGGTATTTTGGTGGATTAGAAGACTGCATTGAGTATTTTAATTAAATGCTTTTTATTTAAAATTTCCTTTCAAAAAATTTGTATGGTTTCATTGTTGTGTTGGTTTGTTTTTGTCGCAGATGTTGCCAGCCAAGCTTCGATTAAGGCGAGTCCAACCTTTTCTATTCTGATTCTCCTTTTGTTTTGCCAACTATGCTGCTTAATGCATGCTCTGAGCAAAGTCGTTTAGATGCACTATACTTAGATATCATAATGCTTTTTTAGTGGTCAAAAAAGCAGTGAAATTCTCCATGTTTAGACAATACTTTTGTAATACAGCAGCGGCTTAGCTGACAGTATATGTTTGGTGTGATATGCTGAGTACGTATCTGAAGAGCTCTGGGCTGGAAATCTCATAAGACAGTTAGAAATGGCATAAATTATATTTTTAATGATATTTCAGAATTTTGCTTCTAATCCAGCAGAAACCACTGGTTCTGATAATTCCCAAGTTTGAGAATTAGAAGAATTAAGGCAAGTCCTCTCTGTCTCAGAAAATTATTTGATTCAATGACTGAGAAGTCAGCTCCATTCATGTTTTAATCAAACAAGCTTGTCTCTCTTTAGTAAAGGCCCTTTTGGAAAATATAGTAGCCAAAAATAACTAAATGGTTCATTGACTCTCCCTAGTCTACATTTCAGTTACCCAGCAGAAGAGGCAATTGGTTGCTGCAGCATTACAAAATATTACTGCTTTTCTTCCTAAGAGGATTGTGCTTTTCTTTCTTTAGTCTTGCACCTAAATTGCTCTTCAGTCACTCTGGTCAATTCATTACTCTTGCGTCCCACTGGTGCTCCTAGGGCTGTGTTTTCTGCTCTTGACTAGCTTTATAATAGAGTCCTCCCCTGAAGCAGGTAGCAATTTGCAGCTGTATGCAAATTAAATATATATTCCTTTTCCTATGAATAATGGCCCTTGCAATGGGTTTTGAACTTTCTCGTTGTCTATTCTGCCTCAGAAGCCATGAGCAGAGCTCTGGATGCAGCCTGTACCATGTGTGATGAGGGATGGAGATGAGGATTGTGGTAGCCTCAGGCCTGGTGTTGTACAGACTATTGCTGTAGCCCACCCAAAAAAGTTTAAATGTGAACAAGCTGCTCTCAGGATCTCTATGGCCTCACAGGGAGCCTCCACTGACTGTCCTCTGCGCTTTTCAGAATGAGTGCATGAAAATTTGGTCGCTTCTGCGCAGCGGGAAGTTTTCCTGTCCCACCACTAAAGAGCCTGTCAGCAGCCCAGATGGCAAAGAAGATCTTAACAAGTGCCTGATGTGCCAAAGGCTGCTGTGAGTATCAGCCTTTCGCTGGCTTGCACGCTGGCTCTAGCAACTATCCTGCCCACCCACAGCACGTCCTCTCTTCCTGCAGTGATGAACCCACTCTCAGGAAGCTCTGTGGTGTAAGATCCTAGTCCTGAGCTAGACAGACCAGTTAGTAGCAGCTCAGCAAACCCTTATACACATTAGCTCTCTCAAGCTCATCACATGAAGGGAGGGACACACCACAGGGTTTGAAGAGCAAATCCAGGGTTAAAACATACATGGATTTAATTTCTTGTTTCCATAGATAGTGTTTAATAGAATTGAAACACTTGGGTATTGGGCAGAGAGAAAAGGTGGCAAACTGCCCTGTACAGAGATGCTAACACTATGGGCACATCTCACTGAGCTGGAGCCCCAGTGCTGGTCTGTCCCACTGCCTTGTGCAACTGGGAGGTGGGGTTGGCAGGACTGTCCTTTAATCACTAGCTATTTTGGTTTTGTGTCCGAGGACTACCTGCTGCTCTGTTACTCATGGTTCCCTTTCTTGCAGGGAAAGAGACTCAAAAAACAAAGGGAGTGGTGGAGAGGTGAACAGGAATGTGAACTCCATAGAAGAGGTGAGGTGAAACATCGCTACTGAAGCCAGTTTTATCAGCGTGCCAGGAGCAGGGTGGTGCGATGGTATTACAGCTTCTGCCTCTGACCCACTTGTCGAATGCGTTTCCTTGTCTGTGGTGTGGGAAACGCTGGCTTGGCCAATGGGGAAGGGTCCAGCAATGCACCTGCAATGAGAGCAAGGCAAACGTGCTCTGCCTTGGGAAAAGGGTCTGAAGGAGCGTGAGGCTTTGTGCCATCCTTGAGCGTAAAAGAAACCAAAACTACTCACGGCTCCTCCCAGGCAATCTAGTCCCTGTTGGGCAATTACCAGCATGGCACATACGGTCTGTGCCTGACCCAGAGTATAGGCTGAGGAGGATACCTGCCTGTTTATAAGACACACCATTGGCATCTGACAAATAATTAATAGCAATGATGGTGCATGTGAGCTCTGACTAGGGCAGGGTGTGGGAGCAGGCTGGCTTTAATTGTCCCTTGTTTATCTTGTTGATGCACCTTCTGGTTTCTTTTACCCATAGCAGTTTTTCTAGATAGCAAATCTTTATGTGGAGGGAGTTGTATTTTAGAGCCCTGGGTTTCTATTCTAGATAGGAGTGAATTGGTTTCCATCAGATAGTGTTGGATGCAGTGATTTATTTATTTTTTTTAAATTCTGGTTAAGCAGAGTAGCTTTCTGGCTCTTGTATGTCTGTGCATTTTAAAGGCTTTGTAAAGTACAGCTGTCCTAAGGGACATCTTTTTTTAAACACCTGACTTGCCAAGGTGTGGTCCTGAAGGCAGAAGGACAGTTTCACAGTGTCAGGAGGAGACCTACACTGAATTTCTTTGTTCAACCATAGATTTTCTGTCTGGCTTTTGGCAAGTAATTTTCTAAGCTTGACTTCCCCATCTGCAGAGTTGGGATAAGTTATCAAATCATCTCCTCTACACAGTGCGAAGGGAAAAAAAACGTGTTGCAGATCATATGGCAGGTAACCTTAAAAGTGCCATGTAAAAGAACCTATAGACGTGTAGCATGTGTTTCTTATGCTACAAACCTGCTGTGTGCCCTGAAAGTTACAGGAAGGCTGTTCAGAGGAAAAGAAAGACCAGGCTGAAATGCTTAAGCAGGTTTTCCTACAAAAACCTTCTTTTGGAATAGAGTGCTTTAGTTCAATGAATGCATAACATCATGTTACGTAGAAGGTAAGAATGCCCACCTCTAACATACCTCGGAATGTGAGATGTACAAAGATTATTTTTTATGCCTGTGGCTTTGTCTTTTTCCTGTGCATGGTTTTTAAAATTCTTAGTAGTGTGTTCTTTCATGAGAGATTGGAAAACTGACCTCCTCTCTCAATATTCACTGAGAAATTGTAGCTTTTATTCTTGGAGTTGAACCTAAGTCCTTTGGGCAGGCTCTTGTATGTCTTATCTATTAGAAATAAGGCTATCCTGGATGCAAAAGACAAATCTGCTCATCTAACTTACTGATTTAGGCTGGATATTAGGAAATATTTCTTCACTGAAAGGGTTATCAAACACTGGAATGGTCTGCCCAGGGCAGTGGTGGAGTCACCATCCCTGGAGGCATTTAAACGGCTTGTGGACCTGGTGCTTAGGGACATGGTTTAGTGGTGAGATTGCAGTGCTGGGTTGAAGGTTGGACTAGATGATCTTGAAGGTCTTTTCCAACCAAAGACATTCTGTGATTCATTTGTTTTATGTTGCATGTTGTAGTTTAAGAGAACGCATTGGGCAAACTATAGTTTTACCACTGAGTTAGGCCTCAAGGAAAGAAAATAGTGTTTGAAATGCAATTCATTGGGTGGATAATCCTTTATGCATTTGTGGGAGATGTGTGTCTCTGCCAGCATATCTGTGCCAACCTGTGCTTTTGGCATTTCCACAGGATGACTGCCGAGAGTTTCGGGATCTCTTCAAGAGAGGGAAACTATCCTGCACCAGAGAAAATGACCCTGTCCGGGATTCCTCTGGAAAACAACACAGCAATAAGTGCATCATGTGTGCAGAGAAGTTGTGAGTAGAGAAAAAGCACCTTTTCTATTGAGAAAGTGGCTGCTGGAATGACCCAGCTGCCGACGGCAGTGGGGGGGGATCTCTTGCCCCTCCGGCAGCCGATGGTGGGGGAAACCTCTGGCTCCCTGCAGCACCACTGTATTCACTTTCTCATCTTGCTTCTCTTCCAGCAAAAGGGAGAATGAGCGGAAGCTGTCTAAAAACAGACAAGGAAAAGATAAGGTGAGATTAAAGTATTAGGCAGGTGAATATAAAACTTTATTGGATTTTTCACCCAAGATAAAGAAAAGGCAACATTATTCCACTCAGTTGCTCTGTCTCCACTGATTTAATTTCAAGATCCACTTTCCTTTTCCTCCTTATTTCTTATGCTCTTGAATCCCCCAAGTGAACAACTTGTGCGTGAACGTTGTGATCCTCTGACCTGTGGATCTTGGGACAGGCAAATCCCATCAGAGTAAAAATCCAAATGTGCTGTGCTGTCCTGAAACCTGGCTCAAGGCTGGATAAGTCAGTGCTGCTGAGGGTGCTAATTGGGGGGGGGGGAAGAGGGGAAGAAAAATTTGAGTGAACAGCTCTAAATCTGAACTCCACAAAGCTCAAGAAATCGTTGTATTTTGGAAGGAGAGCTCAGCCTTATGCTATTTCCACAGGCCTGTGGCTCAGGTTTAGTTTTTCTTGTTGATAACTTTTTTCTCACAGAACTGCCATTTGCCATCTTTGCCCTGCTACCCTGCAGCCACTGTGTCTACGTACACTGGCAAAAGCATCTCTGAAAAGTGACTTTTCCCCCTCCTTACAACACTTAACCTTTTGACTTCTGCTATGGTAGGGACCGGTGCAGTCCCCTTAAGCCTCAGTCTTGGGGATAATCCTGTTTCAATGCTTTTCCTAATGACTTTGGCACCAAAAAAATGGAAGCATATGTGAAATTTGCTGATGGCAAAGCTGAGAGGCAGCATCAGAAGAGGAGGATCAGCAGATCACTCAGGACTAATTGGATAGCGCTGAGGCCTGGAGTAATAGAAACAAGATAAAATGTAATAACAGTGCATGATCACACAGTCAGTGATTAACAAAAATCCTGCTTGTCAGTTAGAAATGAGAAAGGATAAGAAAGCCCTGGATTCATTAGTGGGTCAGGGATGTGACAGCCCATGAAAAAGACAAATGCTAGTCTTAGATGTACTCAGTGAGGTTTTTTGCAGCAGAGGTTGGGAAGTTAACAGAGCTCCAGAAATGCTAGTTCAAAAGGAGATTGTTTGAGAGAGGCTATTAGGGGAAAGCGGCTCTGTCTTGGAGGCAGAGGATCAGGGTGCTAAGCTCAGTTGTTCTCAGGGAGCAAAGCACAGAGGGTCTGGGAGAGCTCTCCTGGGCTTGTCAGGAATGTAAAGCACCACCTGAATTGCATGGGGCTGTGAGCACATGCTGTAGATGGGGAGGAGCAGTGAGGCTCTTGGAGAGCCTCTCTGAAATAGGGTGTGACATTTATTTCTGATGAGAGCAATGCGGAATGGCTGCTGGCCACAGCAGGTGCAGGCTCATCCTGTGCTTGATCGTGTCTCATCTACCCATGGCTAGTTTGGCTCTAGGGGCATGTGGGGCTTTGTCCTCTGGGTGTTTTACAAGCATTAGTCCAATGGCAAAGCCCTGGATAGGATGCAGGGAAAGATGCTGGGGAAATCCTCCTCTGGCAGAGAGGACGAGGTGCTGGAAACTTCTGAGTGAACTACAGGATGAGGCCTGTGACCTGTTAAGGACCTTAATGCAACGTAGCCAAAACTCTCCTGTTTGCAAAATGGGCAGAAAATTGCAAGTGTTAAAACCTATTTGTAAAAAAACAAAGGATAAGTGGGATCCAGTTACTTATCCTCTGTACTTGCTGTTTGGAATTGGCTGTTGTAGTGTCTGAAATACTTGAAATTAGGGGGATTGAATGTTTACATCCAAGTTATATAACAGGTTTCTGTACAGCAATTTTGAACAAGGAAGAAATTAATCATCCACTCTCCAAACAACCTTCCACTGCTCATGGTCTATTAAGTATGCTTGCATTGTGCTTTTATGCTTTAACTGCTGATGCTTGATTGACACATCCCAAAGTGTGCTTGGTTTTGGGGATATTACTTGCTCTGTAAATGAAATCGTTATCTGAGCTGCGATCTGGGAAAAGGCTGTAGCTGTGTATTAAAGGTGTTGGCAGAAGTGGGAGGGACTTCATAACCATATCGGTCACATCACTGGCATGCTTTGGATAGCCCAACAAGGGGCATAATAATTAGTCGGACCATACTAGAAAACTCCCAACACGTGCTGTGCAGGCAGAAGGACCCATAATTTTTCTGACTCACTCCTCTGTTTATATACTAAGTGGCTGGTACTGCACACCCTCTTCTCTCGCCCACACCCAGGCTCTCCCGTGATGCTTTTGTGATGGTTCAATGCTTTCCCGGCAGGAACCACCAAGTTTCTAAGAACCAGATCAATAAGGCGAGGAGGACAGAGTGCCCTAACTGCTGCCCTCCTTCCGCAGGACGACTGCAGCGAGTTCCGCTCCCAGTTTGAAGCTGCCGGACGGCTGTCCTGCACGAGGGAGAATAACCCTGTCCGGGATTCCTCTGGCAAGCAGCACACCAACAAGTGTCTCATGTGTGCTGAGAAGTTGTGAGTACAGCTTTCTCTGAGCAGCAGCAGCAAAGAGGGAAAAGCTCTGGCTCCAAAACTGCAGCTTCTGCCTGTGGAGCTGCATCTGAGCGATGCCTGGGAGAGAGTCCTGAATGCCAGTGGCCTTCCAAGAGGTGCTCCAGCAGTAGGGCTCTGGCCATTGCTCCTCTTCCCACTTGCCTTTCAATGCAAAGGGCCCAGGGGCAGGTGAGAAGCAGTGTGGAGTAGAGGAGGACAAGAAAGGTTGATAGAGAGCCACCCCTTTCCCAGGGGACTGTCGGGTGTCGGCAGCTCCTGAGGAGTTTCCCACACGTGTACTTTGCCTTCCAGATGCTCTCTCTCTACTCCCATAGAGCATATGCAGAAGCAGCCCTGATATGAAAGCAGACACCTGGATCCAGGATGTAGCGTACAGTGGGAATGGTGAGGAGAAGGGAGAAGGTTTAGGGGTGGGAATTAGGAACAGGACCGCCAGATACAGGGACTGTGCGTGGGGATGTGGTGCCTAATGGCCTGAAGCTGGCTTACAGGGCAGCCCTGGGTGCTGGTGGTACTTGCACTGCCACAGCTCTCCCTTTTCTTCCTCTCCCCTTTTTCCAGTAAAAAGGAAGCCCAAAGAGGAGGTCAGTCTGGTGGAACTGCGCAGCGCAACAAACCTTCAGAGCGTACAAAACAGGTGAGATGGAGCTCAGAGACTGCCCTGAGTTCAGAGAAAGGGACTAGTGAGACTCTGTGCGATCTTGATGGCCAGGGACTGTCTGTGGTCACCCTGGGGTGACCATGGTTCTTGGGACACTGGAGTCAGCTAAAAATGGGGGAGAAGCAGGTTGTAATGCAAAACCTCACCCAGTTGTTGGATGGACCTGTGTGTGAGCATGCAAAGTGGGCCTGTCAGAACAGCCCATAAAGGACAGGTTCAGACTCCTGACAATCCTGTAAACCCTCAGATGATAATATTTGGTGGGTATGGAGTGAGCATCAAACCTGCTTCTCTAAGAACAGACCTCTAATTCTCTGGGTTTGGGAGGAGGAAATGGGAGGACAGGAGCCATTTTAACTTTACTTCTTCTCTAGTTGTCTAAAAGTTGTTTCTGTGTTTGTGTGTTGAACATGATTCTGCCCCATTTACAGAAGAACTGTGGTGGCTCAGGGTCACAACAGGGTGTGAACGAGAGACGTCCCTTCAGAGGGTGAGTTCAGCAGCATCTGGGATGACAGCTTGTTCCCCCAGCCACCCCACAAGCCCTGGCACCAGTTTCTGCTCCCTTCCACCTACATGTTTGTTTGTAGGGGTGGTTAGGAGGTTATTTGGAGCCAGAATGGTCCACTACCACACAAGTGGCACTGTCTGGGATGGGGAATTCGACACTGTGGTGGCCAGTGCTCAGTACAGTTCTCCCCACTGGCTAAGCTGGTGATGGGGAAGAGACACATTACTTAAAGCAGGGCATGTTTCTCATGCAAACCTTGCTCCTTCATGGCCTTGGCTTTCCTTTGTATGAAGCACTAGTCATTGTTGTCCTCAAAATTTCTCTCAGGACACCTTTCCCCAGCAAACCCTGCTGCCTGGTAGGTCATGTGTCTGCCTGGCCCTGGCTCATCTTCACCTGCTGGCTTGGAGGCAGTGCCTGGTGCACCATGAGCTTTCTGGGCACTGGTCAGGCATTCCTGTTTGGTTTATAGCTGCTGGACCCGAGCAGGACTCGGCTGCTGCTTTTTCAGAGCCTTTCCTGAGGATGCCTGAGATTTCTTGCTTGTGGCTGGTGCAATTCCTGCACCTCCTCATCCACCAAGTGATACCAGCAGACAGAGGGGTGCAGAGCCCTGGGGTAGTCATGCACTTGGGCTGAGCACAGGGCAAGGTTTGTCCAGCTGTCAGCTGCCTCCCTGTCAGCATGTGTCTGGGGGGCTTCTCCCCTTCTCCTGTCCCAGTGGGTGGGTGGATGTCATAGTGCAAGCAGCTCCCTGAGAGCTGTGGGAGCCTGTGGGGAACGTGGGTTCACCCTGTGCTCCCACTGTTCGGGAGGGATGGTGTTTTGAGCTGCGTCTCTGCTCTCTCTCCCTGACAGCCCACAAGGAAATGGAGATCAGAGTGGTAGGAACTGCAACCAGGCACCTGGCCGCAAGGAGCAGAACAGAGATACCGATACCTACGAGCTGGTAAACCCACCTCCTGCATCTCGGATGGTAGCTGCTTGGGGCACTCATGGGGCACTCCTCTGCTGGTGCTGAGCCCCTGCCAGCTCCTTTCCCAGAAGCTGCTCCTATTCTTGCTGTGACCCTAAAGTTTCTCCCTTGGCTGTGTGTTTCTGAAAGGGTTTGAATGAGTGAAAGCATCTGTACCCCAGTCCTAGCCCCTGTATCACCTGGCACTGAAGCAGATGGAAAGGGAGTGGAGCTGGATGATATGGACCCTCCTAAGCCAGTTTTGCTTCTGGGCTTGGCTCGTTATGCAAGTACATCAGCTACAAGTGTGTTGGTCTTGAGTTCAGGCTGGATGCCTGCCCCACATGTGGCTGAAGTGGGGTGACAAGTGCCACATGTTGAGAAACTGCTGTTTTAAAGGCCATGGGCAGACCGAGGTGATGGGAGCTGACTAGGGGATGAGGACAAGTTTGGCAGGGGGAGGGAGCACTAAAAGGGGGGAGAGAGGGATAGATAATTGTATATGGAATAGCACAGGAGGAAGATGCTGCGCTCTTCTCTCCATGAAAAGAAAATGTGATAGTTTCAACAGAGCTAAAAGAGGAAAATATGAAACTAATAAGAGAAAATAAGTTACTATAAAAAGGGTGACTAAACTGGATCTCACTGTCACAGGGTGTTGTCAAGAGCTAGGATGATTAAAAAAAGAATGACCTGATGTTTTAATCCCTTCAGAATTTGCATACAGTAATTTAAATAATATTTTTTGAAGGGGTAGGAAATGTATTTCTATGAGGCTGGAGGGACCTGATACAAACTACCTCAGCTCTCCCTGAAGCCTCTGTCACTGACTGCTTTTAGAAAAGGGCTGTTTGAGTCAAAAATCCTTGTAGGTGGTTCAGGTACAGCAATTTTGATGCATTCCAGAGGAAGCATTAGGTGTAATAAAGCCGGTCAGCTTCAGGGCTTAGTGGTATTTCCTGGTAGCACCAAAGGGGGGAGTGGATGCTGATGAGCCTGACTGACAAGAGGTGATTCAGAGAGCAAATCTGCTCCCCTCTTATTTCCAGGGCCACCTGTGGGTTTTGTCATAGGCAATTCCCCACAGCCAAAGGAGCAGTGGCACTGGCTGCTGGGACCTGTGATATGTGTGGCTGCTGGTGGGGTGGCTGCCTGCCCTGGGCAGCAATGCAGGCACACGGGTCGTACTGCAGACAGCAATGTCTGGCATGTAGGAAGGCATCTAGCAGAGAATTGCAAAGGTCAGCATTGTCTGCTTTCGTGTCATTGGTAATTACCAAGGTGAGGGAGGAAGCAGCACATTAATGAAATTAGTAAGTGATGCTTAACCAGCAGGTGCTATCATAACATCCCAACGTCACTGAAACCCCGGTGCTGCCTGGTGTGAAACCTTCCTTCCCTGTGGTGCTTCCCACCCTGTAGTGCTGTTGATAAACCATTTTGTGCTAAATGCTACATCTCCAGGTGAGACAGGAGGCAGAATGTCCTCTCCGTCCCAGCTGCAGCTCTTCTCTGATTGCACCATTTGCAGTTGTTGCAACACGTTTTATCGCTTCTGGAGAAGGGAGCCCATTAATCACTCCTTTGTCTTGGCCTTTTTTCAACACCTGGAGCAGAGGTGGGTGGCCAGGCTGAGGAAGGGGCTGTGTGTTTGTCAGGGAACAAGCTGCAGAACCACTGACTTCTACTGTCTGAAACTTGCTGCGACTCTGCAAACACCTGCCTTGGTGTGCTGGTAGCGTGGCAACCTACATGTGAGAGGCTCTTTTGGGGGTCTCCCAAGACCACTCCATGTGCTGTGAGTTTCTTCTCGTTGTGCCATGCATGGCTTGTAAGGAAAGCTGTGTCTAAATATTCCTGTTGTCATGCTTGAGAGGAAACGAGGGCACCCTTAGTTAGTCATAGCTGCTCGTATCTGCTCGTCTCTTAACTCGGTGGGTGTCAGAAGTTGTGCTGCGTGTCGCACCTCCCTCGGACGGCAGGAGCCTGCTGTGAAGGTTTTTCCTTAATTTTGGTCAGTGGGTTTCATCTTCATTCTTAGGGATGAAATGGTATCAAAGCCCTGATAAGGAGGACTAGGTGGTAGCAGTTTTCATCATCTTGTGGATTGCCAGTGAAAGAAATAAACACGCCCTCTACTGAGGTGCCAGGGTGGATCAGATGAGTGGGTCTGTGTCTGGCAGTGGGGCAGGGAGGGCTCTGTCTCCAAAAGCTTGGCTGGCTGGTCCAGCAAGAGATGCTATCTCTTTACAGTCCTGGCCTTGCTGGAGATGTGCTGGATGTGCTGCAGGGCAGAGGGGCCTCATGGCAAGGCTTGGTTTGTAACTGTTTTGAAGTCACGTAAAGGGGGGTCTTGCAAGTGAAACAGCACCAAATACGATTTCTTTCTCTCTTTAGCTGGACTGTGATCGAATTCTGCACGGGGTAAAGGGTGGAAGGATTTTCTGCAGCAAATCCTCACAACCAGTCTGTGGCACTGATGGGAAAACATACAAAAATGAATGTGACTTGTGTTCAGCTGCCATGTGAGTAGGCGGAGAGATTTCAGTAATACAGGGCCATCCACCATTCCCGAGTGTCTTTTGCAGCACAGTGTTTGTTTTGATATATCATGACTCACTATCAAGTGTGTCCTTGGTGCCTTGCTGTTAAGCAAACATAGATCAAAATGCCCGAGATTAATCTGATGACAGCTAATTAAGATACACAACTTTCCAGAGTCCCCTATTCCCTTTCTGCCCAATCATAAGATTGTTTGGGGAATAATAAATGCCATCATATTGGAAGTGGCATCAAAGCATTAAGGAGTCCACAGAGGACTGTCATGCTGGTGGCAGAGAGCTGTGGCATTGCAAGTGAATAATAATCAATGTCTTGTCCTCCCTTTGCAGGAGAGCTTCAAACTACGTCACGATAAATTATCGAGGTGAATGTCGACAGCCTGCCCCTGAAGTGGTAAGCGGCATGTCACAGCTGGGCTGGGGAAACATCAATCTTTTCCTTTCCCCTTGTGGTACTTCTCTGTTGGCACTGGCTCAGCTTATGGGGGCCCGACCCAGGCAGCCGCAGTGGATAGTGAAAAGCAAGCGGGGGTTGGCAGTCTGTCATCAACTGCCCTGCTGTGCTCTTCAGGAATACTGGGGGGGGTGGGGGGGGTGGGAGGGGTGTCGGTCAACACCTTGACCCTGCAGACAGATGACCAGGTTGAGCGAACAAGTTAATGGAGCTAACATGTTAAAGCCAGGCTGCTCTGCAGCCGTGTCCTGCAGCACAGTCTATACTGTTAGGGTCAACTCAGTGTCCTGCAGGTTGGAAGGGCTCAGCTGTAGAGCAGGCTGGGAGGGAAGAGGGCTACTGGAGATGCTATCTCCTCTTACCCACCCCCAACCCTCCACTGCCCCGCAGTGTGATTTGTTGCTCAGGTGGAGAAAACTGCCACCCGAAGTGCCTCTTGGCTGTGTGTAGCGTCCCATTTTCACTCCAAGTGCATGGTAGGGACCCAGGCTAGTTGGACAATTAGAGCCCCAGGAGCGGGGTGTTTGTGGTCCAGATGTTTAAATACAGGTTTAGACTTGGATTTAATGTATAACCTGTGCATAATCTCCGTGTTTTACAGAGGGTGTATGGTAGGAGAGTGACATGTCTGGGAAAGTATCTGTCTTTCCTCCTGGGACTTTGGTGAGGCCAGAAAAAACAGAACAGTGTAAACCACAAAGGGCTCATTTCCCAAATAATATCCAGGGAGATGTTTGGGAAATTAAAATTATTCACTAAATGGCATACTTTTGGGAAAGATCTTGAGCCTTGACATCTTGTGCAATCCCACACAACAGAAGAGTTAAACATTTGTCAGTTGTGGTTTGTCTTTCCACCAGTGGCAGCTCAGCAGTCTACAGCACTTTGGCAGCCAGGGTGTCCCAGTTTGTTTCTCTTGAGTGAGTGGGATGCCCTGTAGCAACCAGGGAGGACTGTCCTGTATATTGGCCTGAATTCTGGAGAAACTGAATATTCACCCCCAGGGAAATTCTGAGATTTGTTCCTGCTCCAAACATGGAAAGAATTAAAATTTTGAACCAGTCAAAGAGAACTTCTGTAAAGTTTTGGATGGGAGCTTTGGCTTCTGAGTATGAACTTGGTATCAATGTGTTTGTAAATAGGGAAAAGCTTTCCTGTGGCAGAGCCATCATGCCATCTCTTCCTCTGCTTCCTCTGCTATCCAGTGCCAGGATAGCAGCACAATCCCAAAACATTAAAAAGCAAACATTCTAGCTCCTCTTCTCATCTTCTGTGAAGCAGCAGAGTGCTCTCAACTTTGTATAAAGTCGAAGAAATTGTAGTGCAGAGAGAAATTTGCCTGTGATCATACTGGAAGCCTTCAGGTCTCAACCTTTAGTGTGCTGGAGCTGCTGTTGGCTTATGTATTCTGGGCCACAGGGAGACAAAACACTATGCAAGCCTGGTGGTGACTGTGCTCATGCTGTCCAAGACAGATTAGATTTTTTTTTTTTTCACCATGGCAACTGAAAAATAGAGAGGATTCCCACAAAACTGCCTGATCTGGAATTCCTTACTGTTCTGTACTTTACCAAGCTGTTGCAGCTCTCAAGCCTTTGCAATTAGAGGAATACACCATGTACTGAAAGTCAGACAGCTTGTAGCTATGTTAAGTATTCCAAAGGGAGTTGGATGCAATTAAAAGGGGAAGTGATAAGCTTTTTCCTTGTGGCAAAAAAAGTCAAACATAACTACCCCCTCCCCACAATAATTTGTTCTTTATTTAGATATATTATGTCATCTGAAGAAGTAGACCAGGAATTTACAGAAGTTTATGAACAATTTACAGAACAATGTTATTTTCAGCATTGAAATTCATGGTCACTTGCAGTATAATGAATTCTTCTTTCTACTGAATAATCAAGCACCTGATATATGCTACTAAAGCCTCGAGGAAGCCAGCTCCAGAAGCTATTTTGGCATCAGGAATGGTTTTAGAGAGTTGCAATGTGCAGAATGAAAATGCAAACGTATCTCTCTAAGCTTTGGAGGAATATAAGAAATTGTTACCCAGAAATTAAGTATTTCCTGAAGCTGTATTTTGAAATTGTCCATGGAGAGGCTGAGGTGCCTGACAAAATGTGTGTCCAAGTCGCCACATGCCTTCACAGCTCTGTGTCTGCATCCTCTCCTGCCTGCAAAGCTCCTGCTGGTTTCCAGTTGTTTCTGGCAACTCTCCCTGCCTGGTGGTCAGATCACCATCAGGAAAGGATGCTTGTAGGAAGGGATGTGATGGGAGCAGTGTGGTTTGAGAGAGAGTTGACACTAAAGGATGTATCTGTGCACTATTGTGGTGGAAAACCTTGCTGCAGAGAGAGACTGTCCCTGGGGCCTCAGATTGGCCAACTTTTGGGCTCACCAGCACTCCTAGGAGATCTGGGCTGTAACCAAGTTCCTTTGATCGTCTTCTGCTTTATTGAAGAAATGTAGGTGTGAGTTCTGGGTTTAGATACCTTCTTTTAGTAATCTGTTAGGTCCTGCAGTTGCTATGTCATATGAATGAATTAATTGTGGGTCTTTCCTGCAGATTTCACTTTTAAAGCTGTATATCTTGCAGTTCCTTTACTTGTTTAAAGATTTTTCCGCAAATCACCCATGTGGTAGTCACTAGTCTGTCCACGTTAATGAATAGGTCAGGGGAAAAAGGGAATAACTAGTTTCTCCTTTGTTTAATCAGGCTTTTAACAAGCAGACAACTCCAAGGTTTACAGTGGGCAAGTCCTGGTTTTCATGCTTCTTTTTAATGTGGTAGAAAGAGGAAAAAGAAAACAGGACCTTTCCCAGTTGGGTAGTAGATACGGAAAGCACCTAGTTTCAAGCTGAAATTAGTCTTGTTTTCCTAGGCTGGCAGCTACCCAACCTGGCTACCGTGGTGCCAGGCTTGGCTGTAGTTGTACTGCTGAGCTGTCCAGAGGGGCTGTCACACTGATACTAATGCTTGCCAAGTGTCTCACGGCAGTGGTTGTGCCTAGGGATGGACTTAGTTTGGTTTTTTTAATCTTTCTTTCCAGAAATAATGGAGTTCAGACTGCCAGCAAACACCAGGGATCAGCTGTGACCAAAGGTACAGAAAGAAGGGCAGTGATTTACCCTGTCTTGACCAGCCTGTCCTCTGGAAGTTGTGTTTTACAAGGGTTGGAGGGTCCAGCCTCACATAGACAGGCTGCAGGGCTGGGCCAAAGGGTTCTGCAGTGTGTTTTTGCCTCTTGCTGCAGCCAGGGGATGGTGGGGCTGAGTTTGTGGGAACATGCAAACTTTCTAGAGCCCATGGTGGTGAGTGCTCTGCTCATTCCTTTTCCCCCAGCTCTAGTTTTTTGGGTTTTTTTGCCAAGCTGTCCCCGTGGAGCAAGGAGGACATTGGCAGAGCAGCATGCTGCTGTCCCCCATCATGGGGAAACAGGGGTGGCTTAAAGCCCCTACAGAGCATGGGAGCATCATACCTTTGAGGTTTCCTCGTAGTCCTTTCAGGTCCATCTTTCTTCTGGGACTATGGTAATAAACTGTCTACCTGCTGTCTCCATAGGGCAAGTAAAGGAAGAGTCGGTGTCGAGCATCAGGGATGCTGCTGAGTCCCCAGAACTGCCAGAGCTGCCTTCATCCTCTTCTGCAGTGAAAGCAGTCCATCCTTGCTCAGGTGGAGGGCAAAGGCCTGTGGGGACTCAGTGTTGTCTTCCCAGGTCTGCCCCATGCGTGCCGTTGCGGTCTCTGCCACCTCGCTGTGTCTTAGTGTGCTTCTACAATAAAGATAACTCAGCAGCTCCATGTCACTTTTCTTCACTAAGCCTCGTGGGAGGGACAAAGGAGTCTCCTCTCCCACTTTACACTGCATGTGCCTTGGGCAATAAGCAAGCACAGAGGCCCCTGGGGTGCACCAGCTTCTGTAAATACCTGGCGAAGGTGTTGGACCTGAGGAGGAAGACCATGGTATGGGGTTTTGTTGAGGAGGGACCAGGGATCAGGTTCTCTCTGAATCATTGTGGGGTCCTGCATCAATCACTTCATTGACCTTTCAGACCTTTTCTCTTGCTTGTAAAATGGATATTAAAAGATATTTGCCTACCTCAGAGGGTTGTTTTGAGACTTAATCAGTTTACAGTTGGAAGCCCAAGAGGAAAATTGGTTTTAAAGCACCCCATGTATTGGGCTGGCAGTTTAGCTGTTGCAGTAAATTTCCTCTTCCAGCCTTCTCATTAGAGGCACCCTGAAATCCAGAACACTTTGTTATGAGCAGCTGTGGGAAGTAGATGCACCTTGACTGGTCATGTTAGATGGTGTGCTGAGCCCCGCTCCACTGAAGCTGTAGTTGGGGGCACAGCCAGGAAGGTGTCTGGGATCTGGAGGTTTGAATTTGGCCAGCAGTGTTTCTTGCTCTGAAAGGGTAAAAGTACTGAGTACTTTTTTTGCAGTACCCTTGAGGCAATGCTGGCCAAGCAGAAAGTTCAGCCATCTTCGTGGCCCATGGACCTTCACCCTGTGCTTCTGGGTCACCCTTCTGCCTTGGCCTAAATTTCCTTCCCCAAACAAGTCCCTGTGGGTACAAGGGCTCATCCAGTACTCATCTCAGGAGTCATCTCCTGCAGGAAGGGTCCTGGTGCTGGGGGAGATGAAGTGAGAAGTTCTAAGGTGTTGGATGGCTTATGCTACTTCAGGAAATGTATCATTGTTTTGATATGTAACTGAGTTACAGACCTTTGTAGTCTGAAACTGGTTTAGGATGAAGCTAGGTCTTTGAGCTATGGGCTTCCTTGCCTCACTGGGGGCAACGCATCTGAGACCAGGGTGGGATTTCCAAAACAGGAGACTGTGCTGGTGGGTTAACAGAAACCCGCTGGCAGCTTGCACGTACTTCCTGTACTTTCTTTTATAGCTGTTACTTAAAGCAAATACATTCTTTATTTGTGTAAACTTTATTCCAGGACATTTCCAGGAGACCTTGAGTGAACAAACGCAGTGTTTGAGTCCATTTTAACTGTGACCTGCTCTGTAAACAATTTCTGTTGCAGATAAGGTTGGAGTGACTTTCTTTCAGATTTTGGCAGGATTTTACCTAGCGCCAATTAATTTCACTCCCACAGAAGATATAGATTTTTTTTTCCAATTAAGTTATCAAATCTTTTTTTTTTCACTGCAGTTAATGAGAATTGATTTTAAACTCTCAAAATGCTTACGCATGATTCACATTTTATTTCTGCTGATAATAATAAAACCTGATTTTATTATCAGCAGTCTGACATGAACAGTTGTTAATATTTTTGTATGCTGCTTTTTAATCTGAGCAAATGTTATGATTTAGAAATAAATTATTATTGCCTATTTCTACATGGAAAATCCTTTCACCAAGTACAGTCATGCAGGGTAAAACTCACCAATTTGGTACTGGTTAGCTGTTTTGAGGGATGCAAAGTTTGTCTGCCTTTGAGCTGTGATGAAACAAGTAAATTCTTGACTGTTATTTATGCAATCTGAGAATTGTGAATAGCAGACAGTAAAAATGTTCTGTGATGATGTCTGCTCACTGATTCCAGCTAAAATCATGCGCAGAGACCTCTACGTGATTTCATAAAAGCAGTGTGCTATTTGTGGCTTAAAATAAATTCTTGTAAATGAAAATCAGTGCACTTGAAAGCTATTATGATCTGTAGTGATTTCAAGTATTTAGCTTTTGAAATAATCACCCATAAAACCTGCATTAACTGTTCTCCAAAAGCAATGAACTGATGAAGACAGTGCCCCAGTAGCCTCTTCTGTCAGTATTTGAGCACCTTCTGAATTTCTCCTGCTGCCAGCAGAAATTATCACCCACAAAAATTGCAGCTGGTGATAAGGGATTGTTAATCAAATTCCAAACCTGTCTGCTGAGAAGGTGCAGGACAGTGATGTGCTAAAACTGCCTGTACTGTTGTTCACAGTCCTATCAGACATAGCAATGCTAACTCCTTTGTGCTCTCAGCAGCCTGCCCTGTCAGTCCCCTCTTGCTTTCAGCCCCCCTTTTTTTGCAGGTCACTCTGAGGGCTCGATGATGATGTCTGTCCTGAGCAGCCCTGCGTGTGATGGGACTCTGTGTGAGTGATGCTGCGCATTATTTCCGTGGGGCTTCTGGAGAGAAGGAGGCAAAGGCTCAAGAGGTACTGGGGATTTATTACTCTTCCTTTTACATTTGCTTTTGGTTACCCTTTGTGCTGCCCTCTGACACAGTAATGAGGCCAACAATCATCTATGAAACTGGAAAGGTACCAGAACTCTGGGGATTCTTCAGTTTGCTGTAAATTATACTTGATTAAGGGTGTCTCTTGCCAATATCCACAGACCCCACGTGGTTCACAGCAGGTTCTGAGGTTTTGCAGACTGGCGTTATGAATCGACAGCTTTGGTCTCCATGCCTCTCAACACGGTTGGGTTTTGAGCTTAACTACTCTGCAGGGACCTTGAGTTTCTTGCATAAATACCTGACACCTCCTAGGGGGAAAAAAGGCAATTCTTCAGTGCAAATGCTGCTCTTGGTATATAGTGAGAACTATTGACTCTGTCAGATGCCTCAGTAGACCTTGAACTCACCGTGGTGTTTCTCAGTACTCTGTAGGCTGTCCCTTTGGAACCTAATAGCTCTGCCCACTGCCTGCCTGCTGCTCTCACAGGCACATGGAGGGAGAGCCACATGCATGGCAGCACGGCGTGCTCCCGCCATGGACCTCTCACAGTCTGCCACAGTAGAGGCAGAAATGCTGCACTTAAGTGGCATTCCCTTCTTCAAGAACTGAGCTGTAACATGGAGAGCCAGATGCCATTTGTGCGATGAAGCCTCTCTGGGTCTGCTGCAGAGCTCTTTTTTCTGTCTCTCTTTACATCCTTGTAGCACTCAATCCCACTAAGCAACTGTGTATGGGTACATGGGGGTTTCAACATTATTTGCCTTGATTATCACAATTTCTGCTCCATGGCCCATCTGTTTTTATCCTGGGGACTGCTGAATTTCCCCTCTTCAGGGCTTCTGTTTGGGATCTGTTAGCACATCTGTCCTTGCCTGCAAAAGTCTCCCTACTACGGGGAGCTCTTGTCCAGGCCATTTCCTTGAGATGTCCCTGCTCAAGTCTGCTGCAGGAGCCTTCTTGCTGCCCAGCCCTCCCACTGGACCACAGCACATGAACTTGTGACCTTCTCCCCTGCATGAAGGTATGAGCTGTAAATGCAACTACTTGAAAATTACAAATCCAGATCCTTGACATCTAAGGTCCTAAAAGAAACAGTAGTAACAACTGCATGCTTGGTTTGTGGATGGGAAGCATAGACAATTCCTGCATATGTTTCTGAAAAACAAGTGAGTTGGCTTTATTGTCTTCTGGCCTCAAAGGCGTCGCTTCCTTTCTTGGCCTATGTCAGTGAAATTCTGCAGAAATGGTGGCAGATGATTCACAGCTGGCACTAGAGGTAACCTGGAGAGGCAGCAGAAGAAAGGGCCAGAGTGCTCATGTCCAGGGCTGCTTGGCCAGGTGGGCTTTGAAGAGCATCCCTCTCCTGGCATGCCTAGAAAAGGGAAAATAAAACAGTTGGACATCAACATAATATGACTGCAAGCGGGGGTTGCACATAAGGGTGTAAACACATGAGAAAACCAAAGGTGTCCCTGTCCAGCCTGGGTGCGATGTACTGCATATTCTTCTCTGGTCCTGAAAGGCTTTGTCCTGACAGACAAATGGCTGCTGGAGAAAGCTTTGCTGAATTGCTCACTGTGAAGCAGGCAGCTTGCTAGTAGGGCCACAGCATGGAACTTCCTTGTGCACAGGGCAGGAGCCCAAAGCACTTAAGTGAGTGCAGGGGACAGCAGACACGTGCTCTAGCTGTGGTGATGTATTATAGATCCTAGTTCCTTCTAGGATTAGCCTTGACAAGTGTTTGCTGTTCTGTCCCTTTAATCTGTCTCCTATTGCAAACTACTCCCCAGATTTATTAACTCTGGTCTTGACAGAACATGTTGAGCCAATCTATTTTAACTGCAAATTTGTTTTGCAAATAATACCTCTTTTCTGGTAAGGTTCAGGTGTCATCTCTGTGGACATGGGCAAGAATCTGCTTGACCATGACAGAGCTTTTACAGAGTCTGGCAATTAAGATGTCAAGATACATTTTCCTCTGCCAGGAAGCATTAATTGATGATAGTCTTGGCTGAAATAAGCTCCGAGAGATGGATGTTGTAATCAGAATGAAGAGAATTCCTTGTAGCTGGGGCCTGTGTTGGTCCAAAGGTCTGGAGACCTTGACACTTGATGGAACTGAGATAAGGGACATCAGGACTGAATATCAGGGGGAAGGATTGAAAACAAGATATATGAATAGACATCTCTCTAAAGTCACTAGAGATTAACATAGCTGGAAATGCTGACATCTGGGGAGACTTTAGCTTTGCAGATGCACATTGCAAACTATTAGTATTAGCAGAGCTTTGGGATATGAAAGCAAATAGAATTTTCCATTAGGTAATCCCCAAAATCGTGTTATTGTGGATTTGCTTTTCAAGTGAGAAAGGCATTGGAGATGTCCTTCTCTTAGAAAATAAAAGTGGGATGATTCAACATGAGCTCACTATGTTTAAATTATGTCAAAAAATAGATCTGCAAGGCAGACTTTTGATTACCAAGTACAGAATTTGAAAAATTAAAAGTTAGTGAGAAACTTGGAGAACTTTGGATCCTAACTGAGAAGGCTGAGGTTGAGAACAATCCAAAGGACTGCCAGAAATCTCCTTAAAGGACAAAAAAAAGTGTTCAGGACCAATACAACTTCTGTCACCTTAACAGTGGGCAAATCTTCAGGGGGAAAATTGAAGAAAACTATAAATAAAAAGTGTAAGGGGATAATGTACATGGTGAATTTTCAGGAAGGAAACCATGCGTGGGCTAATATCAATCTTTGCAAAATTGGCTGACTTCCTAGATAAAAGAAATATAGTACATCTAGTCTACACAGACATCAAAAGCATTTGGCCTGCTGCCCTGTGGGATAGTGTCACTGGCAAGGTGGGTCAGGAACTGGCCATGGTGGTAACAGATGAGCAGAGGGTACCATGGGAGTTTTCACCACACCAGTGAACAGCCAAAAGAGATGGATTTTAGGACCAAACTTAGTATTTTTGCTTCTTGCTGTAGTACATAAAGACTTGGCCTATGGAGCAAAGCACTGCTGAGTTTTTTTTTAAAACAGGACAAGAGAAGAATTTCTCCTGCAGAACACAGGGTGACCTTCTGGGCTGAAATTGCCTGGGCTCAAACTGGGATGAAATGCAGCAGCGAAGAGTACAAAATCGTGCTCTGAACTTAAATAATGTGGGGTTTGGCTATTATCTGGCAGCTCAGTTGAAAACTAGGGAGGAGGAGAAAGATCTAATTGCATTTAGGTGGTTGCAGCTTAGATGTGAGCCTGCAATGTGCCACAGCTGTGAGGGGCATCCCAGGGCTGGGGCAGATCCATCCAGGAAGCGAGGGGTCCTGGCATGCTCCTTGCTTCCCTCGAGTCATGCAAGAAGCCCCTTCCTGGCACACACCCCTGTGTCAATCATTAGCTAGAAATCTAGAGCTGAGTAAATAGATTTTTGGCTTTGTATGTTGATGACAGTCTTGGAGCATGGCCAGTAAGGTGGGAACACTCGATACCATGGTGTGCTATATATTCCTGTCCCTACCTTCAATCTTCCTCTCCTGCACAGAGAGCTAGCAGTCTGTACTGGTGTGATACCTCTGTCTGCCATGAAGGTGACAGGGGTTTTCGTGAAGGCGGCTCTAGCCCTTTGCTGCTACTTAGGTGAGTATGTCCTGGATTGCTGCAGAGATCAATCTAGCTGAATTTTCATTTCAGTAGAAGTATTTGGGTCTTGCAAGGTGAAGGAGAGCCTTATTCCATGAGGAAATATACTTCCAGAGAAAGTGTATAAAAAAAAAAATTAAACTCTAAGACAGGTGATGGTTTTCATCATCTTGGTTTGTAGGAGCAAACTGCTGAAGGAGCAGCGCTAGTGCAGGGCGGGAGCTTGCACGTGGGGCTACTCTGTACAAGGACAAAGTAAGACTGATAGAAATGGCATCGTTATCCATGTGAGCAATATAAGTACAAACTTTAACCTCTAGGATTGTTCTGTAAGACTATTGTGCTGGTCCAGGTAACTGAGAAGGATGTGTTTGGAGATGGACAGTGCCAGTGGTCAACAGTCCCCTTAAACAGAAGTCCAGACATTTGAAAGTCAAATATAAAGTTAAAATCCAAGAGTACTGAA
This sequence comes from Actenoides lindsayi, assembly GCA_025331215.1. NCBI lineage: Eukaryota > Metazoa > Chordata > Aves > Coraciiformes > Alcedinidae > Actenoides > Actenoides lindsayi. Next base: position 71,347 of record WTSP01007516.1, on the reverse strand, counting down.
TTGAAAGTATCTGTATTCCTTTTCTATAACATCTTAGGGATGGATTAATATATGTACTCCCCTGTTTTATCTCCCCTCAAAAGTGCAATGAAATTTTTAATTCACCCTATGACCATTTGATAGCATAATGTAAAACTTCATATTTTCCTAAACCAAATAAACTAGTCAACAACAGTCATGGAATTTAACAGTTTCACAAAGAGATTCACATAAATTGTCTCTGCATATCAATAAATTGATTGATTTTTATTTTATTTTTTTTCTGTCTCCATTTTTTTCTTTCAGGTATTGCCTTTGGAATTGAGGTGAGCTACAGGTCTATTTATTCTGTTCTATTCCAGGCTTCTGGTAAAGTAGAAACAGTATGTAATTACCTGATGAGCAACTGGATTAAATCTAATGGAAGCTTGGCTGTTCAAATAATATTTGCCAGTGTATCGTTGAAAGCTATTGCTAATTTCACGAGAAAGTAAAGGTTCCCCCATTTTTTTACAATACTTTCAGTTCATTACATAAAATGGAAAAAAGCGCAGAAGTAATTATGCAATCTTATATTAACTTTTAGATCATTTCATTACTCCAAGCCAAAGGCAATAGGTTACCTCCTCGTGAAGAATATTGTCTTAGGTTGATATGCTTATGATAACCACATCAAAGACTGTGGTTCTGATTAATTTTTTCTAACCAGTAAGACCCACAGAACCGTGTTCCTTGCATAGATTTTCTATACCTATATCATCAAGAGGAAAACAGCAGGGTCTGTGCAATGGGTTTGTCTGCAGGTTCTTCCCATGCAGTTACGAGACTGCTGTAAGTCACCAGAGACTACAGCATGATTTCAAATGATCAGATTCTGAGCTGAGGGGTTCTGGTGTTCAGCCAGGCTCCCAATTATCAGCTGCTTTCATTAGGCATCGTCTCACCCACAGTAATCCTTTCTCTGTGCCGGGCCTCCCCTGGACCCTGACAGGAAAACATAATCAGAAACTTTTGTGAAGAAAATTTACTCCTCCTGACTTCCTGAGCAGATTCAAGAGAATCCCTTTAATTTATCTCCCAGCAGGAGCTGTGGGTGCTGTGGCTGCAGTGGTGGGAGCCTGCAGAGGGGTTTCTTTTCATGAGGGAGCCAACACTGGGTCTGATTCTGTGCTGCTTTTGCAGGTTGATTGCAGCCTGTATTCTAGCGGCATTGGCAAGGATGGGACAGTCTGGGTAGCTTGCCCGAGGAACCTGAAGCCAGTCTGTGGCACTGATGGCATCACGTACAGCAACGAGTGTGGGATCTGCCTCCACAACCAGTGAGTATTGCTGGAAACCTAGCAGAAGCTGTAGGGCAAGAGGCTCAAGGTAAGAGTGGCAGCTTCATCCCCTGAAGGTGCAGAGGAGCACATGAGTTAGCCCCTGGGTGCTGACACCACCAGCCTCGAGGCAACCCTTGTCTCTGCGATCCCTGATACAGGTCTGCTTTCTTCTAGGGAACGCAAGGCCAGTGTAGAGAAGGAACATGATGGAGAATGTGAGCCAAAACCTATTAAGGTAAGGAAAAGTCCGTGGAAGACTTCAGCTGACTGTAAAAGGGAACAGTTCAAACACTACACAAAAGGAAAACACAATGTAGACAGTCCAAAGGGAATTAAAATCTGACAATAAAGCTGAGAGGGTTTTTATGGACTATCTGGTACCATGTCTCTGTGCTTTTCTAATTCAGACTTCTACCCTCTGTAATTAGGAATAAAATTAAACTGTTGTGTTGTCTTACAGTTGGATCTTACCACCTCAAATGTTCTAGCGGGATCTTAGCAAGGACCTCAAAGTCCAAATCATGCTGTGCCATTTCCTTTCATCGGGAGAGAATTCCCACAGAACTGATTCTGGCTTCTGCTTTTGATAGTGGAATTAGTTTGATGCTGGATTTGTCCCCAAAGGCTGAGGGAAAGTAAGCAGACTACATAGGAGTGTTATATCGTTATATAAAAAAACGTGTGTGGTGTGGTTTTTTTTTTTCTCTGTTCTGCACAGATTGATTGCAGTACTTACCGAAGCAGTGAGATAGATGGTCATGTCATAGTACCATGCCCAAGGATATTGAAACCAGTCTGCGGCTCAGATAGCTTCACTTATGACAATGAATGTGGGATCTGTGCCTATAATGCGTAAGTCTTGTGCATCCTTCTATGGATAATGAGCAATAGTTAAGGCTCTCAGAACCACTCCTGTAAAATACTAGTCTTTCTTAAGGCAGATGTCTCTGCAGGACTCTTTGGAGTTGGCTGCTTGTAATTCTGCAGCCAACGTGAGTTCGCTTTCTCGTTTTCTGTCTGTGCTTGTGAGGGGAATCACAAAACAACCACAGGACAACCCAGAGTGGAGCCACGAACAGGTCAAAGTGTAACTCATAACACCTAATTACTCCTAACACTTCATCACCCTGTGATATGGAGTTACTGTGCAGTTGCTGCTACTGTCTGTGGGGCGCGTTCAGATAAGTCAAGCAGTTGTTAGTGTCCCACAAAGTGGGTGGGATTTTGCTTTCTTGTTCCAGTTCCTAGAGTGCAATAGAAAAAGTTATTCTCGAGGCTTCCTAACCAAAGCATTTCTGTCTTTCAGAGAACATCACACCAATGTTAGCAAAATACATGATGGAGAATGCAAGGGGGTTTTCACCGTAAGTGCAATAGAAGTAAAAAATCCATCTCTTAAGGCTGTTAATAGAATCCTGAGAAACCCACACATTTCCCTAGGAAACTACAAGAGGACCATAAGACAAGGGTCCTCATCCATGCTTTGCTTTTATGCACAGCGAGGGTGGATTTTGCATCTTCCCTGGTCCAAAGAGAAGGTCATCCCATGCCTACCACACCAAACCGACGACGGAGAACGGAGGTGGATATGAAATGAGAAGCTGCAGTGAGTTAGCACTGCAGAACTCACTTCCCTATATACTAAGTTGGCTTTTGTGCCCAAGGGAAGGGGAGACCCAAGATTTCACTTGCCAACATTCTGTACAAGGTGGCAGTTTTCTCTCTGGAGATCACAAGTGTTTCTACCCTTTGCAGCAAGGATTCAAAACTCCCTTGTTGGTTGCTTTCACAGGTGTAGCAAGACTTGTAATAGCACTAAGCATACATATTTATAGAATATAGTTTATTGTATATTTTTACGAGGCCAACAGGAAGAAAAGCTTCTATATTTCAGCACTAAAATTCTGGCATGTAGAAAGTCCGTTCTCCAACAGACAGATAACCATTTTTTCTCTATCTTTTCAAATCTTGTACTTATCTACAGGGAATCTGAAGTAATAAATAATCACAGAGATGGAGAAGTAGGGAGAAAACTGACACAAACCAAAACAGTATAAGTTAGATTTCCAGCTGGTGAAAAATGTTTTTCACTAAATTCAAGAATTTTTTTTTTAAGTGAGAATGGGCCTGAAATTTTGTACACGTTCTTCTGCCTGAAGGATCCCTTCTCCAAGAAAGTCTTTTTTCTTGACTCCTAGAGAACTAGGATAATATGCAAATAGCTCATTTCTGATTGAAGATTTAGCTTTGGTGTATCAGGGCTTTGTCCTGTTGCAGAAACATGGAGGCTGAGATACAGAATGAAAAGGTTTTGCATCAACTTTTCTTGTATAGCAAGGGCTCCACCAGAGCTTGTTCTCCTTATTTTGACAGGTTGACTGCAGTAAGTACCCAACAAGGATCACTGAAGATGGCAACGTACTAGTATCCTGTCCGAGGATCCAGAGTCCAGTTTGCGGCACAGATGGCATTACATATGATAATGAATGTGGGATCTGTGCCCACAATGGGTAAGTGCCATACTTCGAGCAGTCCTTCTAAGTAGCCAGCAATGCTTTGCAGTCCTAAGAACCATCCTTCTGCATTTCTGATTATCCATATTTCTTTAAGTCTCTTAGAAACTGGATTGGTTTTGGATTTACCTTGAGTTTCCTTCTGATACCTTCTTAGTGCTTATGAGGGGAAACCTTGAAGAGTCAGATGGCAAGTCCTTGGATTAGCCTCTGTACTGGGCAGTTTCACCATGAGCAGAGGAAGGAATAATTCAAAATATTACTTTAAATTGCATGTTATGAGAAGATGCAATGAACTTGTTAATGAGTAAAGAAATGTAGCTATTCTGATACACTCTTACAGAGTCTGTAGCTATGTTTTTTGCATTTTGCATGCGACTGCAACCAAGAGGTTAAGCATTTAGTCCCTCAACTTTATTGTTTCTCTCTCCCAGAGAACACAGGACCCATGTTAGCAAAAAGCATAATGGAAAATGCAGGCAGGCTACTTCTGAGGTAAGTATTCAATACAAGGTATATTTCTCTTTTTGTCTGTATCAACTGAGAGGTTCCCTGAGGCTACTTCTACTGTGAAAGTGAGCTGGCCTGAAGCCTGGTCTTCCTCCATGTGTCTATTAAGCCTCATCAGCCCCTTGTGTTGAGGAAGCCTACAAATCCTATCTGTCCTGAGGCAGATGTCTTCTGGGCCCTCCTTGGCTGCACAGCCCTGGCAGATGGGCTGCATGGGAGCTAGGCACAGAGTTTGCATTTCAAATTCATACCTACACCAACACTTGAGGTGGGGATATATACTGGTATATGGCAGACACCTGAAATTTTAGTTTTAGTGCATGAGCTAAGAAGTCCCAGAGCTCACCAGGAGGAGCTGAGGACATGTCAATACCTAAGTGTGGAAACTGGTCAGTTTTGGCTTAGATCTTCATTTGAGGATACTTGTCAAATGCATTGTCAGCAAAATCTAAATTCCTTCACTTTTTTGGTGTTTTGTTTATACTGCAGAATGAAAAGGGGACTGTATTTTTCATTCCCTCTGACTCAGGCTGGTTTTGAGAGAGCTGAGATACAGCACTAGTGTTGTTTCACCATCCCAGCATAAAAGACATGGCAGGAGGTTACACTGGGGTATTTCTTGGGGAACAAGGACTTCTCTAAGTTTGACACCCTTGCTTTTTTTGTAGATCAACTGCAGTCAATACCCATTAAGAATGACAAAGGGTGGTAAAACCCTGGTAGGCTGTCCACGGATCCTGCTCCCAGTCTGTGGCACTGACGGATTTACTTATGACAACGAATGTGGCATCTGCGCCCATAACGTGTAAGTGCTGTACATAGGACTCTCTTTTGGAGCCACTAGCTGTAGTTAGTGCTTCAGGCGACTTTTCTTTTGATACCAACATATCTACGTGTGTCTGTTTCTCTTTCAACCTCCCGAAGCCCCTGTCACCTTGATTTCATTCCCTCATGCTTTGTGCTCCTTGGGGGAGCTGCAAGAGAGCCAACTCTGTGTGAGCAGACTGAGGGCTGTGGGATTTGGGCAGAGGAAAGAGTGGATGGGGCTGCTGCATAGCACATAGTGGGGAGACCTGATAGGTCTGTTACCACTTAGGATTATGCTTGCTAATGACCAGGAGGAGCTGGTTCATTAGGCAATCAGTGCCTCCTTTATCAAATATATTTGCTGTGGGTTTGGTTCGCTTTCTGGGGCACCTGGGTGTCAAAGGGCTTAACTGGTGAGCATGCTAATGCCAACCTCTCCCTTTCAGAGAGCATGGGACTCAAGTTAAGAAAAGCCATGATGGAAGATGCAAGGAGGAAAGTACTCCTGTAAGTATAGCCAGCTATAAAAAAAGCACCATCTTCTCTCTCCAGTCTCCAGTCAGAACCTGGCTAAGCTCAGCACACCCACCGTGCTCCCAGATGCATGGAGGGGTGATGCACGGGACTTGTGCTAGTGGCTGAGCTCAGCACACCCACTGTGCTCCCAAATACATGGAGAGGTGATGCACGGGGCTCGTGCTAGTGCTGGGGTTCTCCCTAGCTGCTCACAGTGACTGCTGCCAGCGTGCTGCACAGGAGGGCAAGAGAGAATGGGAACAAGACACGACTTGAGAAAAAAAAATGTCCCACTACTGAAGATCTCTGAACATAAATCATCAGAGGCAGCCCAAGAACCATTTTAGCACAGTAAGAGAGGAAGACAAAAGGCTGTGTTAGATGTCTGTGTATTCATTCAGTGCTAGGACTTCCATTGCACTAGATAAGCAGGTTAAAAAAATCGTGCTCTGGTCAGCCAGGAAAATGCTGCTCTCAGATATGCATACAGAAATAGCTTTATTATCCTTCACTGTAACAATATATGCCAATAATATCCCAACACATTTATTCTGCTTATGCAGAGCAGCTCTAAAGCACCAAAAATAGTTTCATGCATCCTGAGGGAATGAAGTATATTTTCTATAGTAAAGACACATTGTTAAAATACTGTCTTTGCTTTAATTTGCTCTAGGACCATGTGGGAAATATGAGTAATAAGAAACACTGCACTGGGGAAACTATGCAAAATGACAATGAGGTGTCAGTGATGCTTAGCTAGCGTAGACTGATTTCCAGTAGGTGTTTACCTACTTGTCCTCAAATATTTAAACTATTAGATTCTATGTATTGTAAACATTTTATTTATTTTTTTTACAACAGGAGCTAGTGAAACAGTTCTTGCAGCTCTTTTGAAAAAGCTGAAATAAAATCTCAGATTTAGTTAACTAAAGCTAGACTTAATGTCAGTCACTTTACATCAGATTCCTTGGGTTAAATGCTTGGTTTAAAATTTGCATGTGTACTACTCTAGGAAAATAATCCTTTTGTCCAGCTGTTCCTTTCTTTCCTCTGTTAGCAGACAATATCAAACACAGCTACAATTATTTAATTGATTTCCTTAGCAAGACTCTGATTTTCCTCTGGCAAAAGCCTTTAAAATCTGGAGGATCAGAGTGGGCAGATTGCAGGTGAGGCACTCTTCCATCTCCCAGCAGCTGACACAGCATTGTCATTTTGTCTCCCCAGGTTGACTGCAGCAAGTACCTGAGCAACAGCAAAAATGGCGAAGCCATCACAGCCTGTCCCTTCATCCTGCATGAGATCTGTGGGACAGATGGTGTCACCTATGGCAATGACTGTGCACTCTGTGCCCATAACATGTAAGCCCTGGAGGTCACCCCCTGAGAGCTCAACAGAGTTACTTTTTGAGCATTTTTAACTCTGCTTTCTCTTTCAGTGAATTTGGAACCAATGTTGCCAAGAAGCATGAGGGAAGATGTGTAGAGGAAGTACCCCAAGTAAGTGAAACTTAAAGAAAAATAAGAGCTTGAGGTAGTGCTGATTGCATGATTTAATAAAAGCTGGTTGGTTTTGGTGGTGTAGCCTCCACCAGGGGTCACAGCTTGTGCTGCCCTTCCTTCCACGGGTGAATATCACCCTCCCTGCAGCAGGAACATGGTGCGCGTCCTGCACGTTGTCGGGAAAAGAAAGAAGAGAGGACAAGTGAGGAATGAGTTAGGAGACAGGTGCTGTAAATGATTTAAAACTTTACAAGAAGTAATCCCTCTTCCACAACAGTCTATCATAGCTGCCACGGGAACTTAGCAGTCTGTCTTGGCAATATGGGAAGGGGATGCAGAGGACCCAGGGTACCTGGTGCCTTCTGGATGCTTGCATTTTATAGAAGGATGTTCTGCAAAGATTAGAAAATTTCCTGCTTTGAATGCTGATACCTAATGTCCGAGGGGATTTAAACACCTCTCTAGTGGTTTGGTTTGGTTTTGTGTGTGTGTTTGGTTTTTTGTTTGTTTTGGGTTTTTTGTTGTTATTGGTTTTGTTTGTTTGGGTTTTGTTTTTGGGTTTTGTTTGGTTTTTTAAAGGGTTTTTTTGTACATGCAATGTAATCTAATGTATACCGACAATGATTCCTGTAAAAATACCAGCTTAGCTATACTTGGACAGCTCTAAACTATTTGCACTCACTGGGGAATAGAAGAACAAAGCCATCTCATTAGCATGTGTTTGAAAAAGTCAACATCCCAAGTAAGATATTTCATTTCTATACAAACAAACTATGAAATGTCATTCCTTTGTTTCCCAAGTACGGGCTGTGCTCAGCCTGGGTGAGATACATAAATCAGGGAGGAAGAGCTCGCACTGGAGAAACTGGGAGTGCTAAATCTCAAGGCCAGTTCTTCAACCGCTGTAAATCAGCTTTGACTGCTGTCAGTCCTGCTGGCAGATTTCAACACTCGGAGCCATCCAGTTACAACAAAAGGCCTGTCAGCACCTCCATTCCGCAGGCCGTGAAAGACACACACACTTGGTCACGCACAGTTGGCCCTATTGCAGGAAGTGCATAAGTCAGGCCATTTTGATTTGCAGATAATTTTTGAGCTGCGTTTTGCAATACCCTGGTAGGTTTTGCAAGGTATAGGGGCATCATGATAAGTACGAAGCTGACTGAGTAATGTCTACCTTCAAGCCTTGATTCAGTCTTCTCCAGCATAAGTCTATGAAAGGAAATTGCAGGTTTTTCCATGAAGAATGAGTTAATATGTAACCATAATTCATCCTATGGTAGACCCTAAAAGGCAGAGGGGTTTGTGTCTGGGCACCCTTACGCAGAGCAGAGCCCATGCCAGAGCTTTTGCTGTTTTTGTCCCCCAGCTCAACTGCAGCCGTTACCCAACTTCCATAACAAAGGACGGCAAAGAGCTGATGGCCTGCACGATGATCTATGATCCTGTCTGCGGTACTGATGGTGTCACTTATGCCAGCGAGTGTACGCTGTGTGCCCATAACCTGTAAGTAGTTGTCCTTCTCGCTGGGGAATTCACATGGTGGTGGTTGGATCTGTGAGCACCAAGGAATGTATGAGGGCTCTCTGAGACCCTGTGCTGAATGGATCCTACCTGTCTACCCCTATTATCCTGCTTGCCCTAATTGGTGTTTGATGTGGACATTTGACCCCAGAGCTCCCCAAAGGTGGACACACCAGCGAGTGAGAGTGTTACTTCAAAAGACATGTGCCTGGTCAATAAGGGCATGTTCCTGTTAGTGCTGTGCAGGCAATGCTAAGCCAGTTTATCTGAAAATCTCTCGTGCACTACATGGGAGTGAGATTTGTTCTTGTACTGCTGTTGTAATGGGGAAGGTTGCAGCTAACTATGGTCTCTCCATCCTCAAGGGAACATCAGACCACTCTTGGGAAAAGAAAGGACGGACGCTGTGAAGAAGATATTACAAGAGTGAGTGGGGAAGGATGGGAACAGAGAGCGAGGTCCAGTGTCTGTTACACTCATGGGGAACTGTTGTCTGCTCTGGGTTAGAAACTGGGGGAGTGGTTGTGTGCAGACCTGAGAAAATACCTCAGGAATTTCACACTGGTCATAAAACAGCCAATATCCATCCCATTTGCTCTGTAACAGTGAAGGAAATGAGCAGTGAGCAGAAGCAGTACACATCTGCCACCAGGAGGAAACTTTGAGCTGGTTATGATGATGGTAGATGGTTTCATGTCTCAGTGGGGTGCCATTCCTTGTTCTGGGTATCCATAGTTTGCTCTCGAGCAGAGTCTCACGTCTGTCTTCTGTGTGCAGGAGTACTGCAAGAGTGTCAAAGAAGTCTCTGCTATATGCACCATGGAATATTTGCCTCACTGTGGCTCCGATGGCAAAACATATAGCAACAGATGTGTTTTCTGCAATGCCTACCTGTATGTACAAAAGTAAACCCTTTCCTTTCATTTTCAATTCCTGTACCTACTACAAATGCAGGGCTCTTTTCATAATGTGTTTCTGACTAACTGCTTATTGGCATACACTGGGCATTTCTGGTGCACCATGACTTGTGCAAGGAAATGTGGGTTTTTGCATTTTAAGGGAAAACGTGAAGGGTTCCTGTGATCTGTATGTGGCCATCTGTTACTTCAAAGACATTTTACTCACTTTCACCAGCACCTACTCTGTCCCACAAGCTCATTCAGGGCATGTGAAAAGTACCTCACCAAATGAACCGGATTGTATCAATTGTGTGAAAACTTTCATCTTTCCTTTAACGATAACAGTGTAAGGGATTATTTGGGCTTTGAGGCTGTTCTTTATCTCTAGTCAACACTAAGCCAACACTGGGGCCAGTGAAGGGAGGAGCAGGACTTCAGCACGGAGTATGTTCTGTGTCTAATTCTTCTCTCTCATTTTGTTACCAGGCAAAGCGAAAGGAGTCTCAACCTCATGAGTATGGCTGAATGTTAAGTCTGTGCTGGAGTCCAGCTCGGGAAGACAAGCTCCCTTTGTATGAATTCCCATGGGCTGATCTTCCACAACAACTTTCCTTCAGTTTTTCTTGTTTCCTTAGCTCTTGAAACACTTGTTCAATAAATTCACTTGGCAACATTTCTCTGTCTTAATGCCATGTCTCATCCTTTTTTGCCCTTGTTCTCCCTGACACAGTACTTCTCGTGGTGCATGTATATTTTGCTATTGATGTTCTGTTCTAACGAACAAAGTGGCTAACTCTTTTCCTGCCATATGTCAATGCCATCCCTGCTCTAATAAGAGCCTGGCCTCCCCTTGGAGCTTCCAGGCATTTCTCTACTCCTCAGAGTCTCCTTGTCAGTATTAGTCTCATCTAACCATTAAGATCTCTGTATGACCTGATTATGGACTCCATCTTTATAGTCAGTGCAAGGAGACATTCACCTCAAGGGCATGGTTCACCTCCTCCATGGGGCAATGTCTAGGGTGTGGGTGGTGGTTTATCTCCAGGAGAGCACTTTCTTGCTGTGGCCTAGAAAGGGAAACTGTCTGTCTAGCAAAGAGGTGTCCCTGTCCTGGTTCCCACTGCCTGTGCAGCCTGTCCTGTGGAAGAAACAGCAGCTTCTGTCAGGAAAGATGATCCCAGCCTGTCTCCACTGAATTTGCCCTCAGTGTTGAATGCTGTTATAGTATATAATCTACAGGAGGGGAATATCAAGCTCCTTTCAGAGTCACAGGCAGCAGAAGTGTCCACTCATGAAATACCTTGATTTATTAATGCAACCATGTCCCCAGGATTGGTGGGCAGAAGTCACCCCTGGGTTGGGGGACAGCCGTGGTACATCACTGCAGCTCCCTGCCTTCTAAAACCATTTTGGAAGTAAAAGGATACGGAGATGGCTCGTTTTAACTGCATATATAACAAACCATAGGAAAGCAGTTCTGCCCAGAAGTCATGTTTTGCCTACTTTGAGGAAAAAAAAGCTCAGGAACTGGTGATACAATTGCTGTCACTTTGGTGTATGGTTGGCAGGGAGCTAGGGGCACCTAGGGGTTGCCCTTCATCTGTTAGCAACATAGCGACTTACCACTAGCTCCACACCAGGTCACCAAAGCTATTGCAAGTCCAATATTTCAGGGTTAAAGGACTTCTGAACTACAGTTAGTGCCTCACAGATTCAATTTCCCATTGTAGTTTACCAGGGAATAACACAATTATTTAGACCAGTTTGGAAAATCACTCTTTGTATTGTTGGACTAGAAGAATAGGCTGAAGGCAAATGTTTTTGACTTGGAGCTACTGTGGGTATTGTACCAGGGAATGAGGCCGTAGTACCTCCGTGCCATTAGTGTCTGTGACTGGCATGTGCTTTTCAAGACGATCTGTAACTAACAATGGCTTATTGTATTTTTCTTGGGTCTGTGTCCTAATGTAAACATTCCTTTGGTTTATATAACCTTTTTGCCATTTTCTGTTAAGGTGTTTTGCAGAACATGCTGCTTTACTCTTGTTTAAGTGTTACTTGGTTATTCTCAGGGATAAGACCTGAATAAATTCTTTTTTGTGGCCTTTGGCAGACTTTCACTTGGAGTTAGCTCTGACTGCTGGCTTTTGCAAGCCTGTAAAGCTGTCAAGATCCAACTGAATGGCATTAGCTGAGCAGAGCAGTGCCAAAGCCTCCTCTGTGGAGCTCATTGCCTGATGACACCAAATGCAAACATGAACTCAAGGAGGCACAAAGTTGAGATTAAGTCAGAGCAATCCACGGAAGAAGCCAAAGTGGTCATTAGACAGAAGGTTCCACAAAGTATTTGCCAGTAGGTTTCATGTAAAAGTACATAATGGAATAAATCACTAAAACTGGGCCAGAAAATGGGAAAATCCTGACATTGGAGTTTAAATATCCCCCCAGGCTCAGGGGGTGTTTTATGAAGCAATATAACTCTATAAAAGTAGGGCAGTCTTCTCAGGAACAGAGCTGTTTTCTGTGCTTCTGAGTTTTCTTCCAGCTGTTCCAGGGTTACTTCCTGAGTGTTTGTTAATCAGATGATTTCTTTCTGCTTTGTGTTGATGAGGAAACAATGGTGAGGTAAAAGCAAGCATATTCAAGATGAAGGATTGAATTTTTGTGGCTTAGGAGAGAGGTATAACAGTACCAGAGACTTAAAAGGTGGGTTTAAGCTATGGTTGACTGAACTGCTGAGTACCTCCTTGACCATAGAGGTATGTCTGGGTAGATGGATAGATAGAGATTAGTGTGCTGGGGAACACCAAGAAATCATCTCATGAACTCTGTGCTTGCCAGACTGCAAGTATATTTAGTAGCTGTCTCCAGTGTGAGGATGACAGATGCTTTAGTGTTGCTCAGCTTGCTGCTGCATTGGCTTCTCAGGTGCTTAAAGCTGCAGAGCCCTGAGGCTGACTTTCTTACCTTGGGCAAAAGCCTGAGCAGCTTCAAAATGGTCAAGTTACTCTCAAAACCCACTCAACTGTCATGCTAGAAAAGCCTGTTTTGGACTTGGAAAAAGGCACTAAAAGGATCAGCTGCAAGCATGGATTTGGTCCTGCTTCAGTGGACTCTTATTTTTGCACTCTTGCCATGGACAGAAATAGTTGCAGGTGCAGCTTTATACCCTCAGTCAAGCATGCAGTGAAGAAAAAACTGGCTTTCTAGTGCCTGCTATGACTGCAACATCAGGCACTGAAAATTTACTGCTGGAAATGCAGCTGGTCCAGTTCCACAGTCTGCCTTGCAGCCCTCTGGCTCTGGACAGTGGGGACCGAGCTCCTGAGCCACACCAAGGGCTGATGAACTTTGACATATTACACCCCGATGACTGCCCAGCCTCAGGATTTGTGACCTGTAAACGCACCGGTACATATCGCAGAGACAATATTTTAAAAATATAAATGTCCTCTCTCCTTCCTTATTTGTCTAACTTATCTTTATAGTCTTATCAATGTTTTCTGAGTCTACAGTCATTTTTCTTAAAACACAAAGAGGAGGAAGAATGAGATGAATCATTTAAATCATGATTGATAAGTTGGATTTAGAAATCAATACTTAGTCTTTTCATTTAGGGCAGAAAGTTTGGGAGGTTTTTTTTGTTCACCATTTTTTAGCATCTATGACTTACACCCAAGGCCACAACTTTTCCTTGATAATGTCTGTACCTAAACCTCATTCAAACACTTTAAAATACCTTAAAAAAATATGTCTGCTGATAACTCACCTTGGTTTAGCTTTTTTTATTTTACATATGTAACATTTACTAGAGAGGCATATGGGTGGGCCTAGATACTCCAGCACGCTCTTGGGGGTGGTGAGAGTAACAGGACTCATCACACTGATTTTTAAAACTATTCTGTTTTCAGAAGAATATTTAAATGATTTTTTTTGTAACCACTTTTATATGTTCCTCAAAAAAAAAAAAAAAGGAAATCCAGAACTAATTATGCAAACTCATTGTATCAGTTGCACAGATCTGTTTAACTGTCTGCTAGCAAAGAATATAGTTTGGGAACTGACAAATTTTCCTTAGACCTCTACATTTAAAGGAATATAATTCCTGGTAGCCACCTGTTTCATCTATCAATATGTTCATACTGAGAAATGTTTATTTTCTTGCTGTAATTTATTGTTTGATACAACTTTATTTGATTCTTTGCCATGCTCTGGGTTCTGGTTGTGTGCTCGCTGCTGATCAACGAGTAGATAGGAAAGAAGCAGAAAGCAGCAGCGCAAGGCAGCCCGTCTCCAGCTGGCAGACATCCACTCAGCCGTGGAGGGTTTTCCAGATTTTCACCAGCTGAGGTGCAGCCCCATAAGTTTAAACATACTGTGAATTTGCAAACAAAGAGCGTTCACATAGTGTATCGCTTCCTGCCTGGTTTTCATTCATAGAAGTAAAATCTTAGTTTCATTCAAGTCCCCCTGGGGAATGTTTGGAAATTTATTGCTGTAAACCCTCTTTCTCTGTTCTCTTTAAGGCTTAGCTGTAGCACACGGCCCGGGGGCATCACTGAGGATGGCCAGTCAGGGCCCCCAGCCAAGTGACAGAGCAAATCTCTGGTACAGATGGTTTCACTTACACCAGTGAATGTGGGATCCATGCCTATAATGTGTCAGTCTGATGGAAAGAACAGGCTTTAAGAGTGACGGGCCCCTGGCCTCTCCCTGTGCTTTTTTAATTTATTGTCCTTTTCCCTCTCTTCACTTGCTGTTTGTGCCTGGGGGAAAATGGTGAAAATTTAGCAGATGAAAGAAAATAGATGGCTTGGAAATCCAAATGATGCAGCATGTTCAGATGGCATAGGTTTGTTGCCTGATAGGATTATAATAGTCAGAGACAGTAAAACCACTTCATTGTTGGTGGTTAACTCAGATGAACTCTTCTTCACTTGCATAATTTGGGAGTTTTATTTACATTCCCAGCAACCACCCCTCTTTGGGAAAATGGTCATAACTCAGTCTCTAATGGCAGACTTTCCTTTCTTCAGAGAACGTGGCACACCCAGAGACATGGGAACAGCAGTCATCCCAGTGACTAAGAAGGCAAACCCAGAAGCAGCCTGAACTCCCATTGCTCTCTGTGGCAGCATCCCAAATATTGTCAGCCGGATGCTGAGCCGGCAGCGTACGATTGGATGTAAGTGATGCATATACCTTGTGTTGACATTTCATTTGGCAGTGATTTAATGCTAGCTTTCTAATATTGCTATTCACTAATGACTGCGTTCGAACGCATGAAGAGAAGGGTGGTAAAAAGATGCAAAGTATGAGACGAGCAGCAGAACTATTTCTTTGCTATGCGAGCATGCACAAACAAACTGCGCTGCCAGCAAGTGGCAGTGCAATAGGGAAGTGCAGCATAACCTGTTTCAGGATTAGAAAAGGAGACACACAAAACCTCGGCAGATATCAGTGCATTCAGCTCCCCTTAGACAAGAATTTTTGTCAGGTTGTAAATGGGGCACAGTGCCCAAGCCAGGGGATGTAGGAATCATATGATCAGGTACAACATAGTAGCTGTCATGCATGAGCTAACGTATTGAGTAAATAACTGAATTACTTTCTAGTGTAACAGTTTAGAGATTATAGAAGTCCTGCTATCTACCTCAATGTCTGTGAAATAGTAAAATCCTGTAATTCAGCAACATGCTCTTTTCTGTCAGCACCCATGATGCTTCACCTATGTCCAGCTGCAACGAATCAGCCAGTGGCCTCATTAGAGCTCAGCTCTACAGGGTAAATGAATTGTTGCCCTTTTTTGATGTTAATAACGAAGTAAGAAGTGTTCGGTAGTTATGATGCTGGTAGACCTTCAGCAATAGAAAATCTTTCCAGTTCCTCGTATTCAGCCAAATATTCCAGCTACAGCACGGTGATGCATCCTGTCTCTCATCTTGTGCTCCCTTTCTTTCCCACCAGGGAGAGCAGTGGGTTTTCATTCTTAGCCTATTGCACCCTATCCCTCAGGAAGAAAAGCCCTTGTTGCTGCTTTATTTACAAGATCTTAAAAAGTAAACCATCATTCATCCCAAATCCCAGAGGTTTCTGGTTTTCTTTTCATAAATGAAAGCAGTCACCTTTATTTGTCTTTTCCAGATGTTGTTCCTCATGAGAAATTTTTGCCAGCTTGTTGGCTGAGAAGGTGAGATCTGGGAGCATGGTTTTGTTTGATGCTCTACTCACTCCTGTTCTGCATTGCTTCATCCCATGATTTCAAGTCAAAAGAAAACTTTGCCTGGGGAAAGGTTACATTGATGTTTCTTGGGGCAGTTATGAGGCAGAGCAACACCTCCAGGTTACTGTGGCAGCAATGGGCTGAGACTTCCAGGGAACAGTTACTTTGCACTTCTGATTTCTTCCTCCTGTGTGGAGTTTGTGCAGCAGGACACACTCCTGAAATGTTTATTTAACTTAAAAGCCACTTTAGAACAATTTCTCTCTCATACATGTCATCATCTGTTTATAAACCTCTGCGCATTTAACTCCCTCAAGTTGGACAAAACCTCAGCTCACGCTGCCCTGAGCTTGCTTGAAGCAGGTTTCAGATCTGTCCTAAAGGGCTGTGGAGCTACAAGCTTGTGGGGCTTTCATTTGCAGACTTGGGGATGGGCTAAAAGCCCCGAGTTCAAGGCTTTGGCCGTTTACTCAAGGAAACTCTTCCTCAGTTACTTATTATCCAGCGAGCTCAGAAAGATTGTTATTCCAGTCCTCCTGACCTCTGATCAAGAGCATAAAAGGGAACTATCATTCGTTTACAGCCAGTCCTCCCCAAAATGCACAAACTTGTTTTACTTACCAAGAGGAGGGAGGTGTAAACATCAAAGATTAATTATCCTCTTGTCAAGAACACTTTGTGGTCTTTAGACATGCCTGTCAATCTTACAAAACAGAACTGAGGGCAGCCAGCACTGAAGGCATGTTCCTATGATAAATTAATGCAACATGGCAGCTCACTGTGAAGAAATGATCCCTGTGATTCATGTGAGACTGTAACCTGGCTCTACAGCCAGCCTTGCCAAAGTCTTCAAACTGTAGTTCCATCAGGGATGTTTATCCTTCTGTAAAGAAGCTCTTGAATGCAGCTGTCCAGGGATCAAGCGATCTTCCTCATGGCCTTTGTATTCCCCTTTGCTGCTCGGTTACATTCAGCAATTGCTCATCCCAAACATACTGAATTACTTTTCCCAGCCCTGCTAGTTAGTCAGTTACAATATCTTATTTCCACCTATAAGCCTCTCTTGGCAATGACAGTCTTTGGTGACTTGCATAGCTGTCTGAAATCCAAGGGACACAGCCATGGTCCCTCTGCTGTGTGCTGTTCTGATGATGTGAGTGCTGCTAGGTGGCTGGTAGCTTGAAAATGCCTCATCTGCTGTCCTTTGGCGATGTGTTCAACTATTCCCCTGGTTTATATAACCACAAAGCAATTTACTTCCATGGCAGAACATGCTTATTCATCCTATTTTAACTGTGCATTGAGCTATAAATAATGTCTATTCAATCTTTGGTTTTTCCTACCTTTGAAATATTTTCTCCCAGTGTCAGGTCCTGAAGGAGACTGCCAGCTTTAGCAGTGAAGTTGCCATATTGACTTTCTCTAGCCAGGCAGCCCTGAACAGCATCAATCCCAGGTTGGCTGCTACTTCCCTGCAGCCACTTCTTCATTGTTCCTGCTTGGGCTGTGGCAAAGATGAAACAAGCACTCAGTGATGCACAGCTGAGATCACTGAAGTGTCAGGAAAACTGATTAAAGCAATGATTTGCTCTTTCTCTGATCAGCCGCAGGGTAACATCTCCTGCATTACGTCCAAATCACCTTTCCTTTGAAGAGACCTATGGTCTCTTCAAAGAGCAATAACCTGCACCTTTGTCCAGCTAGGTGTTCTAGTGTTTAGTGCCTCCTTTTTCTGCTCATTCTAGCATTTTTCTACATTCACATGAGTAATTCTCGCCATGTGCAACGGAGCCCTGACCTGACATCTTCGTCATCCAGAAACAGTCCAGATCTGGAGCACAACATGAGCTGGTGAGGTGAGAAGTGAATGTGTGTCCTTAGAGCTGATGCTGCTGAGACCCACATCTCTATCAGCACAGCAGTGAAGGGTCCACTATTTTGGCAGCTGATTTTTCTCTGGTTCAGGAAACTTTGGTGTAGGTTTGAATGTTGATGCTCTTCTGGGGAAATGTTGTGATGGCAGGGGGCCTGGGCTGTTGCTGAAGTGAAGAAACTTTGAAATCATTGGGAGCTAATAACATTCTCAAATTTGAATAGTTTAGTGTGATTATTTTGTGTTTGTTTTGGGGGGTTTTTTTGGTGATATTTTGGGGGGGGGGGGGGGTGGTTGGTTGTGTTTTTGTGTTGTTTGTTTGTGGTTTTTTTAATTATTACAATCTACTATTTTTGTTGTACTGGCCATCTCCCATAAAAATGTTCTGGGAGCAATTTGTGCCAATTACCTGTGGACCTTTAACAGAGGTTGTAGGAAAACTCTGAGGCTGCTCTCCTGGACCATGGAGAAGTACCATGTTCCTTCATTAACAAAAACTATCCATAGGATCAAGCATTATGTAAGTACTGTATACATAAAATAACTCATGTTAGAAGAGTTCTTGAGGTCTCTAGCCCAACCCCTACTTAAAGCAAAACCAAAGTCAATATCAGCTCAGGGTGCTCATAGGCCTTCCTTGTTCAGCTGGATTTTCAACATCAGTGAGGAAGGACATGCACAGCCTCTCTCTGACTCTTGTGCCATTGCTTGATCACCCTCGTGGCAAAGAACAGGTCCTTATATTTGCTCAGAATTTAATCCTTTTGCTGTGCAGCTCTGAGAAGACTCTGTCTTCTCTATAACTGCATCAGGGAGCTGCAGATAGCAATGTGATCTCCTATAGCCATATCTTCTCCAGGCTGACGCCCAGCTCCTTCAGCTTTCTCTGACTGCCCTGTGCTCCAGCCCCTGACGAGCCTGGCAGCCTCTGCTGGACTCATTCCCATGTGTCAACATCTGTCCTTGCAGCGAGGCCAAGTACATTTAATTCATTGCATAAGTAATGTGAAACCATGTTAGCTTTCACCTGCAGGGTACAAAGTTCTGCATGTGATCTTATTAGTTCAGGAAAACATTCACTGGCATTACCTAAATCAACCTCTATTTAATAAGTTCATAAATACATGGATATATTTTCATATTGATATGTTTTAATCATATCAGTGACTTTGCTTTATTTCTTAGTTCCAATGGTGCCTTCAGGCACTGGGTGAGAGGCAGACCTTCCTTCCACTTACCTTGTACTGGTTTCTCCAAGTGCATAGCTCAGTACAAATAGTTACTGGCCATACTTCGGCCAAGAGGAAGACAAAGATAGAAATTGCAGTCTGAATTGTATTTAGCAGGCATTTTGGAGTGATTAGAGGCAATTTCATGAAATGTCTACAACTAATTATTGCCATTTCCCACTTTTACAACAACTACTTGTTAATTAAATAATATGACAAAATGCAGGAATGTTTAGAAAAGTGTATTAAATAATTCGTCCTTCATTTATTGGTGTATTACTTAGACTGAGAAGTCAGATATCCACTAGGATAATTTCCCAACATCAGTTTTGATTCATCCGGAGAGTATGAACTTGATACTGGCAAGAACTGTAATGGGAAATGTAAAGCAAGCAATTCCTTGAGTAAGTGGGAAAGGACACTGTGTAATGGCCAAATCTTGCACTTGGTGTCAGCCTGCAGACCTCTGGTTCTCAGGACCATAACATGTGGTACCCTGAGATGTGGCACTGCCTTTGCTTACTTGCTGATCCTTGCCTTTGTGCTGGCTTCTGCACACATGAGGATTTTCAAATGGTCATTAGCCATATGCTGCATCTGACTTTGAGGATTGGAAGACTGTAATGAAGTGGATTACAGCATGAGATCAGTGCCAAGATTGCAGACCAAATCCTCTTTCTAACTGTTCTTCCAGGAGTAGCTAAGAACTGAGCAGCCTGTCCTACAGCATGAGCTTAGCCAGCTATGTTTTTTTTCCACACTGTTATCAGGGGCAGGTTATTCTGGAGCTGTAACCCTGGGTGGGGAGGCTCTGGGCATTGGCTGGCTGTGGATGTTGGCTGGCTGGAGTTTGAAGCCAGGTGATGTCTGGGTGTCACTCTTGTCACTTGCCTGGAAGGGTGTACCTGAGCAGCTCAGGGGACACTGCTGTTCCCCAGTCAGCATTTACTTGTCACAGGCTTGAGTCTTTCTAGAATTTCTGTAGTTGAAAGAGTGAAGGAATGAATCTGCTGAACATCAAAGGGGCTTTTTGGTGGTCGGAGGAAATCTAGGTTGCTTGATGCCAGTAAGTGCCAGACCCAGTGCTGAATGTGGCAGTTGCGGTGGAAATTTCTTCTCTGGCATATAAAAGCACACACATCAGCTTTCAGCAGGAAGGTGCTCTCCACTGATCAGGTTGGTTTTGCCTAGAGGATGGTACTGTCTGGGGCAGGGAGCAGCTGGGAGGTGCAGCATGCAGGCACTGAGCAAGAGACAACCTGTCTAAAGCTGCCAGCTCAGGACTGGGACAGTTGGTGAGGATGATTTGCAGAGGTCTTGCTGCCTGGCTGGAGAAGGAAGTAATGAAGTTCATATTCAACCCAGAAAAATGTACCTTCCTCCAACTGTGCAGACTGTACGTGTGAACTGATGAAGACAACAATCATGGCATGTGACAGAAGCCTCAGCGTGCTCCTCTACATGCTCAGGGAAATGTATCTGGCTTCCAGAGATGCCATCCACAAGATGTATTAGGGCAATACATCTTGAAGATGTGCCAGTTCTGTCTAAAATATTCATGTGTGTTCCCTGTAATTTATGGAAACAAACCCAGCAGCATAATTATTTTAATGCTTCTCCCCATGAAGAAACCCTTCTCTTTTAGGTAAAAAAGAACAGCCTTGCTCTGGCCTTCATAACATGCCAGTGCCCAGGACAGGTGATTCTATGCACTATACCATCTATACATTTCAGGATCAAAGTATACCCTTTAGACCACTGTGATGTATCAGACACTAAAGCAATTACTTGGGCTAACTTTCAGTGATTTCAGCTAACTTTCATTTTATTAATGGGTGGTGCCTTATTTGCTCAAGGGAACATGTGTAAAGCATCTTTTGCTCTGCAGCGCCTATGGTGTTGAAGTCTATGACCATGACCAAAAACCCCCAGGTACACTTGTTATTTCAGACCCGTGAAAGGGACTGTGGTGAGAAACTTGGGTTAAAGGCAGAATCCACTCCTGCAAAATTACAGCTTTTAAACCAGCAGAGGTCCAGACCTCCTCTTAGGAAGGAGCAATTTGGAGATGGCATGAAGGCTGGAGGTGAAGACAGACAGGGAAATTGGGACAGGCTCTATGTTTTTAAGTATAATTTTCTAAAATATCTGTAGGGGAAAAGGACCTACTGTACTTTCAAGTGTAGCTGGAGTTATGTAAATAGGTTCCCAAGCCTCCAGTGTCTTTTGTTCTTAAGATGGCCTGGCGGAACACTTTGAATTGGTCGGTGTGTTTAACTGTGACTGCGTCTGCAAATAAGTGCTCCCTGCTGATAAGGTTCAAGTGACATTTTTAGTGGCATTTGGCAGAATTTAGCCTGCTTTCAAGTTCTCTGCTGAGCCAGGCAGTGAAATCTGTCAAGCCATTTCTTTTATCAGACAAGTGCTAAATACCATTAGCTTCACAGGTTAGACAAAGTCCTGCCAGATTCATCTGACAAAGCTTAGCCAGTTCTGCTGATGGCAAAGCCACACCTGATCCATGTTCATACTTAGTGGTGAACAGCTGGGAATGCAAGGGTGGAAAAACCCACCCAAACCCAGAAAGGAAAGCAGATGCTCTTAGCCTGATCTGCAAGCAGAGTAGTACTGGATGCTCTGCTTAAGCTCCTCCCTGAAGGGAGATGTTGCTCTGCAGAGACAAATGAAGGGCCTGCTGTTTACTTCGCCCAATATTTTGTGTTCCTCAAATTCTACTAGAATCCTAAAAAGGTTTCTTTTGTCTAAAAGGCTGTTT
Organism: Actenoides lindsayi; assembly: GCA_025331215.1. NCBI lineage: Eukaryota > Metazoa > Chordata > Aves > Coraciiformes > Alcedinidae > Actenoides > Actenoides lindsayi. The sequence continues at coordinate 49,674 of WTSP01007516.1, read as the reverse complement.
GTTTGGTTTTGATCACTGAGAACATTGTCTCAAGCTATTAACCAGATGTCCAGCCAAAATCAATTGCTTAGCAGTTGCAGACCATTACCTGAAAGTCAAGACCTCAATAAATATTACCAGCCTTATTGTACTGGTGACAGATTCTGCTGGTTGTTTTGTGTTACAGTTGAACAGTTTAGACATTGCATTTGTATATATTTGCAGCCAGCCTAGGAGAGACCATCTCGTGGAGCAGAGCAGGAGCAGGCAGCCTGCAGACTCAAGAAATACTTCCACCATGACCATGGCAGGTGTGTTTGTGCTCCTCTCCTTCGTGCTTTGCTGCTTCCCAGGTGAGTAACTCTCAAGGTGCCACAGAGGCTTCATGTCTGAGTCCTGGCTGTCTTTAAAAGGATCAGACAGTGGCTTTAAAGAGAGAAAATCTTCTACAAAGAGCTAGGCTGTCTTGGTAATGTTGGCATCGCATTAGATGCAAGAGCAGATTTCAGGACAGTCTTAAATCGATCACTGTTGTAGCTGGTTGTCTGTGATAAATACAGATAACTGCAAGGGGAGTTCTGTGCTGCAACTAGTGCTGTTACACCTCTTACACTGTTGTCTCAACAGTTACACTGCTTACGCTTGTTGTTTTACAATTATGGCAAATGGATAAATACCTGAAACAAGGCTGTAACGAGGTGGTCAGACCTCCAGTAACTAGTCAGGGAACTATTGTAATGGTGCAAACAAGTTCTTTACAGCCTGGCAACTTTCCTGCAATACTTTTGCTTCTAATGGAGAAAAAAAAAAAGAGACGAAAACAAGCAGGAGTCTGATGTTCTCACTGCATATTTACATCTCACAGAATTATGAAGTCAAAGACTTTTTTTTTTTCACACTCAAATTCTTTAAAATGCGTATTCCTGACAACAGATGCTGTATGTATTTGCCTATGCCGTAAGTGACTATTTGCATTTACATTTATCTGTATTGACTCGTTTCTGTTCGGATACGTAACAGAGTCCTTTAGGGTCAAAACGGATGTGTAAAAAGATAAGGAAGGAAAAGCTACTCTATTTTCAATTAAAAGAACAAAGCTATTCAAAAACATGTTTCACCATAGCCAGTAATAGGTAAAGCTATTATACTTATCAAAATAGAAAAAAAAAGTCATACATAGTTTATTTAGTTCAGGAAACCAGTCACTGGAAATCACTCAGTTTGGTCCTGAGTATAGGAATTTTACATACAGATTTCCAGCTTTAACAGCAGTCTTATCATATTGGCTTTGTTTCACACTTTCTGCCTCTCTTTTCTTTTCCAGATGCTGCCTTTGGGGTTGAGGTGAGTGGAAGATTTCTTTCTGTCACGTCTCTCAGGTCTGTGGCCTAGTAAAGGCATAACCAAAAGAATAGGAAGAACCTCAGACTTGCTTGGCTGTTTTTCATGCAGCATGAAATGACTGTCATTGTGATCAGATTCTACAGTGTAAAGCATTAATTTATGCTGCTCTTAGCTCTGCATCTATGCTATATGTTAATAACATAGCAATAGTAATGATGCGACATTTTTGGATTAATTCATTTTTCACCAACTTTAAACAGGTCTAAGCTTTAAAGTGTTTATGTATGACTGGCTCTAATTGATAGCAATAGGCTGTGATATCAGAACCTACCCGAAGGCAACCTAATGGAAGAATAAAATACTGTGGGACATTCCAGCTTGCACACAGCAAATAATTAGTTTTAGTCCTCAGAAAAAAACCCATATGTTGAGAATGAAAAAATAATAACACAAGTGCACAGGAATATAAGAATGGAGGAACAATAGATAGCCTTTATAAAATGATGCCAAGTGAGCATGAGGGACCAGCCCTGATTTACCCCATCTGAGGGGCCACATGGCTACAGCCCTTTTCTCATCTTCTCCTACTGTGTGAGGTCTCTGCAGGAAGGATTCACTTGTTACCAGATTGATCCACCAGCACAAGTTTGTGCTATGGTAATGAAAAATCCACTACCAGTTGTATCTGGTCACTGTCTCATGCAAAATGAGAGCTGTGAATGTAAAATCTCTCCCCTGTTGCTGTGTGTTCCTTTGGCAGGTGGACTGCAGTAAGTATCCCAACACTACAAATGAAGAAGGCAAAGAGGTGTTGATCTGCACCGAGATCCTCAGCCCTGTCTGCGGTACCGATAGAGTCACCTACAGCAACGAGTGCCTGCTCTGCGCCTACAACATGTACGTACTGATAGAAGATCTCAGGCAGCAATGCCTGGGACTCCTGGAAGCATCACTTTTTAGCAGTGATCTGTCATACGTCACTGGTGTCCATTCCTTCAAAATAAGCTTAGGTATCACTGCTTGGCACTCTGTTGCCTAGACATTGGTTTAGTCCCCAAGTCTCTCCAAGGTGTAATTTAGTTGCTGGTTTAATTTATTCAGATTTTTCTTCTTCAGCTCAAGGATCAGTCAGATGACAGGCCCTAGGATACATCTCATCACAGCAAAGCAGAGCAAAAGGATGGAGAGATGCTCTGCTCTGAACTGCCCAAAATGGCCCTAAAGCTCCCAAGGTCTTTACATCCCTGCCAGCCACTCAGTGCTAGATGGTCAGGGAGGATGTCACTATCTTCTCTCTCTCTCTCTATATGCTTAACTGATAAAGAGTCATCTTTCCCTTATTCCCTTAGTTACATATTTCCAGTGCCTAGAGTGTTGCAAGATGTCTTTGCTGAAATTCCTAACATTTGTGTTTCCCTCTCCAGAGAATATGGAACCAATGTCAGCAAAGAGCATGATGGAGAATGCAAGGAAGCTGTTCCTGTAAGTGAAACCAAGGGTGAAACAAGGGATATGTTCTGTTTCTAAGTGCCCAAAGCTGCCTATTGACTCACCCAAGACAAAATTCAAACACTAAATAAGAGGACATATGAGATGTCAGAACCTTGCATTGGTCATCTGCAAGAGAACTGTCATCACAGTGACAATAGCATTTTTCCTGCTGTGGTGGTATCCTAGGCGTCCAAAGAGACATACTCACCAGATCTGCTTGCTTTCTACAAGAAAGCCTTCACCAGTGCTTTGTTGTATGTTCCCTCAACAGGTGGACTGCAATAAATATCCCAACACAACAAATGAGGAAGGCAAAGAGGTGGTGCTCTGCAACAAAGATATTGACCGCATCTGTGGTACTGATGGGATCACCTATGACAATGAGTGCTGGCTGTGTGCCCATAACCTGTGAGTACTTCATGTGCAGAGCTCTCCTGTGAGGGACAGCAAATGCTTAGAACTCCTGGCAGCTAGTCTTCTGAATATCAGGACTTCTACCAAGGCCTTTTCTGTAAGGCACTTGGACTTTGATCCTCCTCTTTCCCTGATAACTAGACCCTGTTTTCCTTTGTGATTAGAAGGAAAATTGTGCCTTTGATCTAGAAAGAGAAGTAGAGGGCTGGGTGGGGATCTAACACAGGACTGAATTCTTCCCTTAACTAAGTTTAAAGGGTCTGTGTGACAGATGCTGCCTTGCAGAGGACAGCAAATAACTTAAGGTGCCTCTACATTGTCACACAACCTAGCTCCTCATTCACCCTGACACCCTGGACCCTCCCTTACCCTTCACATCATGCTATAAGACAGCATTGTGGCAGGCTGACACCACCTCAGCTGCTACCTCGAGTCACGAGGACACAACCTAAGCTGGATGTCTCCTGTACCTTGTATGTTGTACCTGAAGCTGATTTTGCTTGGATGTGGGGGCAGGTTACACACAGAGCTCCCTAACGCAGGTCTCTTCCCTTCCCAGAGAGTCTGGAACCAGTGTCGACAGGAAGCATGATGGTGAATGTAAGAAGGAAATTGCTACAGTAAGTGAACTGCGTGATGAGGAACCGGGTTTCAGTCCCACTGTTGTCAGGGGAAGGAGGAAGAAGAAAAAGAAGAAGGTGACTGCACAGGAAGGGATCAGTAAAAGTAGTAGTAGAAATCCATCAGGGCAGAACTGAGAATAAGAACTGAGAGTGGCTTTTGGGGTCAGACCAATGGTCCATCAAGCCCATGATGACTCTATGCAGAGCCTACTCTTAGCAGGGGTTTAAGGATTGTGTAGAGGGAGTGAGACTAGAGTGAGTATGTATGAGACTTTTCCAACCTTCAGCTATTTTCAGGTGGTGGGCCTCAGCTAGGTGTGATTTCTGTGTAGTCTGTGAGCCTTGATAGATTTTTTCCTCCACAATATCGCTCAGCCTCTTCCAGGACCCATATATGTTTTTTGCACTATGATACTTCTCAGCAAGCTTAGCACCCGTTGCACGAAGAAACAAAATCCCGCACTGGCAGTATCTAGCTAAGTGCTGCTCTTCCTCTTTTAAGACTATGGGAGAGATACCAGACCCATATACAGGCATCAGCACCTACACTTCTCCAGACACCAGTGTTTTTCTATTTAATTTCCTGTCCAGATTGGGAACACGGTGCAGTGTGATCACGGGCATGGCATGTTCACAGAGTGAACTGCTGCTGCTTAGAAATACTGCGGTCAGGTTATGATATGCATCTCTTCAAACAGGAAATTATGATCTATTTTTATATTATTAAATTCTTCTGGCATAGGAGAAACTGACACCTCAGTTTATATCAGATTATGCAAGGAAGTTAATTACTTTTAGTTAGATCATTATCATTAGCACTGCAGCTGTAGGTAGGGGCTAAAGCCCTTCTGCTGTTGACTCCTTCATATCCTTACATAAACTTTTTTTTTTTTAGCAGGTTGACTGCAGTGACCACCCTAAGCCTGCCTGCACTTCTGATTACAGGCCTATCTGTGGCTCTGACAGCAAAACATACAGCAATAAGTGTGACTTCTGCAATGCTGTCATGTATGTACAAACATGGATCACATTTGTGTTATCAGTTCCCTCCCATAGGCACAAGTTTGCAGTTGCTGCTTTCCTTGTTTGCTGACCAGTGTTGAATTAGGGATTTGAGGCAGAAGAGAATACCAGCCACCATGCCAACTAACCTTTTTTGTTTTACATTAGAGCATACGACGAGCTAGGTCTGGTGCATTAGTGTGAGTGGCTTGAAGACCATTAACTTTAATGGAATTTTTCTTGCATGTTGCAAAGAAAATTAAATTTGACGTTTCATTATAGTTTCCCCCCAAATATTTTCAGTCTTAAGAATGGGCTAAATCATTTCACTCATCAGTTAATAATCAAATAGCTAATGGGACTCTGAGTCTGCAAGTTCTTTGGCTCTGGGGCCAGATCCTATCTGACACCTTCTCTGGGAGCCAAGCAAAAGGACAGATAGCAGGCAGGACTCTGTGTCTAATCCATTTTTTCCTCTCCTTGCTTTCAGGGACAGCAATGGGACTCTCACTTTAAGTCATTTTGGAAAATGCTGAGTATCAGTGCTGAGAGAATTCAACACAGCATCCCCGCTGGCAAACCCCAGCTAAAGATCTCACCTCAGTTCATCTCGCCCTCTGGGGAACTCAGCTCACTCCTGATTTCCTTTCTCAATAAACTGCATCAGCAACATTTCTTCGTCTTGTTTCATGTGTTGTCTCATGAAACATTTTCTTCTGATTTTTTGAATGATGGTGCCAGGCTGAATAGGTTATGTGCTCATAGCTCTGGGGTATAACAAGAACAACATCCTGCTCCCTTCCCTCTCATAAAAGGCAGAAAATTAAATACAGATGCATAAACCTCAGAGCTGTGTGTCTTTGCACATAACAGATAGTCAGCCTACATTAATGTTCAGACCCTTTTAGATATTTGATGTTGTAAAGGGCTGAGATGCTGCGCTGAAGCGATGACACCAGCTGATATCTCCTAAGGCATTTCTGGTGCACTTTCCCTGGGCAGGCCTGATCAGCAAAACCCGTGCAGAGTGTGGCGGAGTCCACACCAAGAGCTGGTCCCTGGCGTCCTGAGCACAGTCCTCACCTGAAGCGTAGCACTCTGCAAGAGCACTCTGTTAGCAAAGCCCGTATTTTTCAGACACGAGTGGGGCCCTGCCTGTTTGTCCAGCTCCTCCAGATGACTTATTTCTAGGTTTTTCTCATCTTGAAATCATCCTTGAACAACCTCCAAGTGTTTTAAGATAAATGCCCTCCTAGAGATGGTTCCTGCCCCTCCCTACTTGTCTTTTCTCTTAGTATCTAATAACATAATACTCTTTGCCAACCCACAGGGTATTTCATCTGTGTTTCACAATCCAAGGACAAAGTATCCTTCTGTTTTTTGGGAGTGTGACCTGTCATTGGCATATTGTTCATGAAATTTATTTTGCTTTTGTCCTCTGTTGGAGTATTGAATTGCTGGGTTTTTGATTCACACAAGAGAAACATAAATAAATTGGGCATATTCCTTCTAAAAATTAATATGTCCCATATGCATTTCATCTGGGAGCCAAAGGGAGGGGAGTGCTTGTTTTACTTGATGGAATGAGGTCGTTCAAAAAAAGCAATGCTTTGGTGATAAAACAAAGGATTTATGTTAATATGGGCAGATGGATGAAGCAGCAATTTCCAGATTGGGTTCAACTTTTCTAGGTTCCAGACTAGGGTCTCACATCATTCTGTCATCATCAGACAATCAGTCCATTGCTGCAAATCCAACCCACAATGCTAATGGCTTTCAGGGGAAATAACAATTGTAAATTCTTTGTGTATGCCTGTAAAAGTTGCTCCATCTCTTGTCCAGTCCAAGGACTCCCTTCAGTGTCCAGGATGACCCCTTGGTTGCCTTCCCAGTTCACCGCTTTTCTGGTTTTACTATAACTTAATGATGCTTTACTGAGATGAAGCATGAGAATAAAAGTAGCCTTTCCACTCTGGGAGTGGTTCATTCAACATTTTATTTGTGAAAAAGCACTTCACATAAATAGGCACTGATAGGTGTGCACAGAGAAAACCAAAACCTGACAGCAGCTGCTGCTTAGGTTTTCACAGTTGTTCTTTTGCCTGCAGGAATGTTCTATGGTCCTTCAGAAGGAACCTGTCACATATTTCACTTGAAATAATGAGACAAAGGGTGTATCTAATGTATCTGAACTTGTGTGACTCCTGTTGATGAAGAAGCATTCTCCCTGGCTTACAGCATGGCTTACCTCTGTCAAGATTACCACCTCAACAAAACACCAGTTTCTGCAAAACAAGGATGGGTTAGCCATATATGAAAGCACGCACACACATACTCAAGCATGTGCACGTACATATAAGCATGGTTACCACCTGAGGGCAGAATTAAAGCTACATTTGCCGAGAAGAACCCAGGCTCTGCTGCACGCAGATCCTTCAGCCACCATGAAGACAGCAGGCGTGCTCTTGCTGTTTGCTCTAGCCCTTTACCGCATCCCAGGTGAGTAGCTTTACCGCCTTCTGCTCTGCCTTTGAGTAAGTTCTGACTGTCTTTAAAACCACACAAACATCCTCAGTCTGGAGAGAGCTTCAGTCTACAAGGACTTATTTACTCCTAGAAAGATAGTGTTGAAAAGACTTGACATCAAAGACTATCACTTATGGGGTAATATTTTAGCAACAGAACTGAGTGGGTAAGAACAACTGTGGGAACAGCTCTACTCTCAGCGCTAGTTTATGCATAATGAAAGAAGTGACATGTACGTGGTACAACCCGAAGACTCAGACATCCAGTATTTAACCTCTGAAATGTTGCAGAAACACAAATTACTTTACTGAATGGAAGCGAACATTTCTTGTAGTCATCCTGAACTGAAATGCAATTTGAGAGCCTGAACAGTCGTAGAAGCCTTATAAAAGTTACATCTCACTAAATACTCCTCTTATTTAAGAGCTATTGTGGCTATATATATAAGATGCTACCTCTGTGTACTTTATGACTTAGCTTTATGACCCTGTTTGCCTCAATAACTTGCTTAGCTTTGCATACATGTCCTGCTCCATCCTTTGAACCATGGAAAATGCATTTTTCTTCTTTTGTTTTGTACTGCCTTCTCCATCTTGGCTGTAAACCTCATTAAAAAATATATATCACAGAATCAATGTTGTAAACATGAAGTTCTATTGCTCTAAGCAGCCATTTGCTAACAAACACTGAACTAAAAATTGCATATTCTGGGCATGCATTTACAATTCTTTTTAATTTTAATAGAACCCATTAATTGCATTTGTATCATATTTCCTTCCTTTTTTTATTTTTTCCCCTTTTTTTTCCAGATACTGATGCACTGCAGGTAAGGGGCAGATATTTCTATTTTCCACCATTTCTTTCCTTAAAGGAGTTTCCATATAAATCCTTACTAATCACATTGTGATTGAGCATTTGAAAATCCTGAGTCACACAGCTGAACACTACTTGCCACAGATATTATTGGGTGAAATTGCCATTTTCATCTGATGATGGTTTCAACAAGTAGTACAGAATTTAGTTCATGTCCAAGTTAGCGTCAACTTTACTGCAGCAGCATTTACAATGATTACATGGGCTGGAGACAAGGTACCACCAGACTCATGCCCCATCCCTGGGCTTTTTCTCAGCATCTGTTGCTGGCCAGTACAGGGTGGGTGGGGTTTAGGGTGTGGGTGGGGTCTCCTGATGTCACTTATGTATCTGTTGTTGAGAGCTTTTTTGTGAACATACATTGCATCTACCTACAGGACTATTGCAGTAACTACCTGGTACCCAGTGTTGCCTGTACGATGGAATACATCCCACACTGCGGGTCCAATGGCATAACGTATTCCAATAAATGCTTATTCTGTAATGCGTTCCTGTAGGTATGAAAATAAATCTCTTCACTAACTAAATTAGCTTAAACTAATGAATCAAGTCTTGGAAACTGATTGGAGAGATGTTATTTTATTTTGTGTTTGCCTGTTCTCTCACTAACACGGGTCAGTTTTTTATTGGGATAATTTGCCAGGAATTATTTTCTTTCAGGTTAGTAGAGTTCTTCATTTTCCTGTTAAGTAATTGTTGAAGAGAATTCCTCTGGCAAACAAAGTCTATTTCCTACAGACTATTTGTTCTTCCTTTAAATTAAGTCTTTATCTTGGCTTTGAATGTTAGTAATAAAAGGAAATAGCTGAAATAGTGTTCAGAAGTTTTCTGTTTTGGTTAAGTTCCTCTATGAGATATTCTTCACCAGGGGGAGAGACAAGCAGTAAAAGCCCAGATGTTCTGTCTCTGAGGTACAGATTTCTTTCTCTGCAGGAAAAGCCATCGAACTCTTCACTTGAACTATCTTGGAATGTGTTAACTTCCCAACAGGCTTCAGCTCAGGAAGATGAATCCTCCCTGCTGATGTTCCCTGTCGCAGATACTCCCTTAACGCCTTGTCCTGAACCTTGAAAGCTCCTGATGAGTCTTGAAACCTCTGCTTAATAATAATAATAAAAAAAAAAAAAAAGAAATAAATCAGCATATATGTCTTGCATTAATAATATGTCGCATTCTGGTTTTACATAAGATGTTCATGATTACATCACTGCAACAATCCTGGGGTGCAGGTATAAACAAGCAAATTACAGGGAGAGGGAATACATTGCTCTGATCTACAAAGAAATCAACCCCAACTGCAAAGGCAATGAGTAGATCTGGAGGTCCTCTGCCTTCATCTAGCTTTCCAAAAGAAAACCAGGGCTGGAGATCTATCTTGGTGCAATGCTCCAATCGATTCATTCTGCTGAGGGCATCTTGGACAGACCCTGTGCTTGGCTGAGAAGAACACTCTGCCTCCCTAATGCTGCCATCAAATACCTGCTGCCTCATGCCTGCATTGCTGTATGGAAGACTTTGGCAGCACGTGAAGAACCCAAGCAAACCTGAACATACACATGATTAGAGACAGTCCCAAGAATGTTGCACCTGGGGGTGTTTTGTGACTGCTCTGCAAAGCCTATGGAGGCACAGAGGGTCCTACTGGCACAGGGAGCTGCTCATCCCTGTTTCAGTTTCCAGGGTTAGCCCCGATTTCTTATGCCCACAAGACAAGTGGTGAAGAAGGGCAGTTCCCAGCTGCATCTCTCCCCCTTGCAAGCAGGATTGGAAACCCACCTTTAGCTGAGAGAAGTCCTTTTGCAATCCACTCTGCTTCCCAAAGCAACAGGACAGGATGTTTTCTCTGGGCAGGCAGATACTGGCTGCCCATGTTCATGTTTGCAATGTTCACCACTGCGGGGTATTGTAGAAAACCAGTGGGCAGTCAGTCCTAAAAGACTTGGTGTTTGGAGAACTTCTAGCAATCACTACCACAGCCGTTTCTTCACCTCACCCACCACTTAGCTGCTGCTTGTAGGTAATTACGTCAACTGTCACATGTAGAGGATCCTTTGAGATTCTCCAGCCTCTGGAAATCCCAACTGATGAAAGAAAGGGCTCAGAGTCACAGCGTTAATTTATTATTCATTAACAACAGAGTGCTGGCACTGTGGTATGCTGTACAGGCAGTAGTCTCACAGTCAAATAGTTAATGATCTTAAGTGACTATGTGTCACTTGTCAGAGACTGGAGAGAACAGCTCTCTGAAGGGAGACAATTTATTTCCCAAAGACATGACTCTCTGCAACCACTTAGTGCCAATTCCCTTCCTGGAGCTGGAATGTCCTTCCTGTGAGAGGGAGGTCTGGGTGGGGGAAGGCATTTCAGTGTCAGGTGTAACTTCCTAGGACCAAAATGAGTTGAGGGTCTGGGAGGTAGTGCTGGGGGTTAGGGGCTCAGGGGCTTCATGCTCCTTTTTGTCCTTGCCCACTAAGTGAGGGAGCTGGTGATAAGAGAACACCAGTTCCAGCACTTATTTTCTTTCCTGGGGAGCACCAGAGAGGATGAAGATGGCCTCCAGGAGCCATCATGTCTTGGAGACAAGTGGAGCTCCCAGTCACACTCAAAATCCCAGTGGTCCTCAGAGGGCATCTTCCAGAGGCTGTGTCCACTAAATCCACAAGGATTTAGGAAAATTCACCAGACAACTGAGGGGAAACTGTGAGTAGATATGGATGGGAAGAAATCCTCCACCCCGGTGCAGATAAAGATTCAGTAGAGTGACCAAGGACAGAGCAGGACCCAGCAGCACCTCAGGTCCCCTGCTCCATGGGGGCAGCTCCTTAGGATGGAGAGGAAGATAGTTCTTTTTTATGGGCACCTCACTGGAAATAATTTTTTTGTTACTGCTCAATAAAATCCTGCCACAACAACACAAAAACCTCTCACCATTACTAATTTAACTCTCCCTCCAGGAAATTCAAGGGAGGAAACATTGTCTGCTTGCTGAGGTATTTTATGGTACAGTTCTTTAAGCAGTACCTCAGCACTTCATGTCATTATCTGATGTTTGTGAATTTAGGAAATGCCATTCAATTACCCCACAACCTGATTAACACATTGTATGTACTTATTTTGTTCTGCTCTATTTTATATCAATGCTTCTGTTTTAGTGTATTGTTCTACTTGTTGCTGGCCAAAATGTACCTCAGGCCAGTCTAGACCTTTCTGTTAATGCACTTTCTCTCTGAGGCTTCATTCAGGATAAATGGTTTGTTACTACATTCTTTCTTGATGTGGAGGAAAAAAAAAAATGTTTAAAAAGAAAATTACTTGGAGATGTCGTTTTGGGGGGCTGGCTGTGTCAGAGCTATTGCAGCGAGGCAGAGCCGAGATTCACTGAGGGATTGGGATGTGCAAGGGACGGATCCTCAGGCTTTTGCTGTTAGTATGCAGCTCCCAGACAGTCAAATTATTCCAGGCACCCTTGCCTGTGATATCATCTATGCTTAAAAGGCTGGAGATATGCAGGCAGCAATCAGATAGCTGAACTACAAGGAGAAATATTAGATGAGTACAGCTTAGAGCCGGGGCTTTGCTTGCAGTAAATTGAATTCAGGTTCTCGTAAAAGATCCAGTCCTGCCCCCATGTGCAGAGGTCTGGGAACAACAGCCTGGTTTGGGGAGCTCTTGCAGTGTGACCACAGACTGGTCAACGGCTAAGAAATGCACTTTGCATTTGTCTCTGCAGCAGCATAGACTGGAGCACAGTACCACTTTATTCTTGACTATGCTGTGGTGTGTGACAGTAGGCTATGGGAGCGAGGACAACGATACTGCTGTTGGGATAACAGCTCACACTCTGGCATGCACGCATCCACTTTTTTATTTTAAAAAAAATTAAAAAATTAAAAGCATCATTTCTCATTGTAGCCAAATGAACCCTGTGACAAGTTTTAAACTAAAGCAGGGAACATAAATGAAGAATGGTTTAGGTCGTTGTAGATTATGGACTTGCTTGAGATAGGGGGTTTCCATACCAAAGGAAAATATTTCCAGTAAAATGCCACTGCTATGGGAAGAAATGGTGAATTAGACACTGGGTGGAATTTCCAGAGTTATTGGAAATTTGCCTTAATAATATCACATCATATGACTACCAACATTTATCCCATTCATGTGCCTGTAAATGTCTTGAATGTTTGCCCTCTAGGAACTTGAAATATCAGGAAGAGCTCTATTTAAACTTTTGTGTGGATCTCATATCTGTAGAAACTTTAAAATAATCCTATGCCCAATTGTATACTTTACTGAGCCTGCCATCATGATACTCTTGAACATCACAGGGGGGGTTTGGCAGGTGAGTTCATTTTGCCCTTCCCATTTGCAACGTGTACACTTCCCAAATCTCCCTCTTCCATATGCATGGAGATGGCTGTTTTTGACTGCTTCTAATGCCTGTTTTCAACCCATCTGCTGCCCTGCAATTAATTCGGTCCCATTCCCTCTGTTTCTTGCTAAGGGAGCATCTTGTGCAATCCCATGTCACACCTAGCCCAACAGCTCTTGCTGCCCTGCCCTGACTGCTACCAATTGTCTCTCATCCTTTCTCATAGAAGACCCTGGAGCCGGACTCTTTCCTTGCTTCTCTTTTCCTCCCTGCTGCCCTGTGAAGCAGCAGGGAGGAAAAGAGCTGCTTTTGGAGTAATTCTGGCTGGCAACCCAGACACTCGGAAGCAGCATGCGGATCAGAGGGGGATCTTCCCAGAGGATCTAGTTAATCAAAGGGTAGGTGTTGGCCAAACATGAGAATGATGCCGTTCCCTAGCAGATATCCTGCTGTTCCCACCAGCTCCTGGCCCACCAGCATGATTTCATCCTGACAGGAGAGACAACCAGAGAAGCAACACAGTTTCTAGCAACTGGGGATCTCAGATCTGGAGCTGGGTATGGAGAACCTTGGGTCACAGGGCTGAAGAGGAGACTGACTGCATTCCTGTAGCCTCACTAACCACTGCAGAGCCAGCAAGTGCCGTCTTCACCAGCAGTTGGTGCAAGTTCTAAAGCCTTGTTTTCAGGCTTTGGCATTCTTGGCCCTGGAGAATAATCAATATTAATGCTCCCGTGATAACTGCTTCCCTTCCATATATGCTCACAATCAGTTCAAGGAATTTGAAAGCCACGTCACTCAGAGTGCTAAGAATACAACTAAAACAGCTTTCAAAGGAACCCTTCAACTTCTGGTATTTGTGAATGAGATCCAAATAACATTACTCATTTATTTTTCAGGAAAATGAATTCATTGATATGAACAGGCCAAATCCTGCACGCTCTTTTCTGTGACTACAGTTCCCTTACACTTTCTGCTACATTTTTGTGATTTATCTGTCCATGTAAAGACTTGAACATCTCCCAGGATAACAAGAAAAACAATTTGGATTTTCTATTTAAAACTCAGGCTGACTTTAAGCCGCATGTATGAATCAAGCTTTTCTAAAGCACAAACATGTTTCATCCCTCACTTCTTTCACTGACTACCTTAAATCAAAAATGTATTATTTTATGCAATATTCCTTATTTGTTTTTCCATACGCTTGCAGTAGAGTTGAACCGCTTAACAGAACCCAGCACATTCTTCATTTATCTTCCCTAAAATAGGACTTTCAGCTGACACTCTAAATTTAATGCCCTATGATAGAGGGGGAAGCCTAAGGACTCACATTCTGTTTGCAGCTGCTGCAAATTTTTCTTTAATGCCTTTGCTATAAAGAAGCCTGTCTCACCTGCACAGAATACCACTCACTTGCCATTAAGAGGAAACGTTATGCCAGTCCACATTTAAGGCTACTTACTCTCAACATTTCTTAATCAGGCTCATGCCCATTGCCAACAAATTAACAGCACATGCTCCTACATAGGAATGTCTTATAAACTTTTGACATTTTAAGTACCGCTTTCCTGTTGTGATTATGATTTCCTTCCTGTTGGTGAGAAATCCACTGTACCAGAAAACTACAGGAAAGAGTATGGACAGATTAATTGAGTTCTCAACACTTTTAAAGTACACTGATATCTGCCAAACCTGAGATTTTTATGTCTGTAAAAGCTTAAAGTGTCCCATGTTGCTGTCTCCCCGGCTTTAGTGCACCATGCAAATCTCCTGGAGCTCAAATACTTTCTAGTATGTGGAATATGGTGTGCACAAGTCCAAACACTTCCAACAAATGGACTTTTTTTGCTTTACCAACTTCCATACGTAGTTTCACAACATCTACTATTGAGACAGTGCTCTTGTTTGGAAAGTACAAATCACTCATTGTTAACAAGCTGGGTGTAGCTCACATTTTTGTTTAATTCTTCTGGCCTTCTCTCTAACAAACAAGTATTCTTTAGAGCTCAGCTCAATAATCAATACAATTTTCTTAGTTTACAGAGCAAATAATTACTTTCTGTGATGACTTCACAAGGTCGGGGAAATGTATATATATAATGCGGAGAGAGACGTCTGAGAACCATCGACTGAACTCAGCAGCAACAGATTTACAAGCAACCGACTGTACAACCATCTCTGCTATGAAGACAACAGGGAGCATTGCCCTTCTGGGGCTGGTGCTTCTCAGCTGCCTTTCTGGTAAGTTGGGTTTTTTTGTTACAGTCTATGCTAGTATCTCTAGTCCTCCTGAACCTTTGCTTATATGTATATTACTATATATATTAAAGGAAAGTTCAGCCTTTTTGCAACATGGTGATTTAGTAATATGTGGGCTCTCTTTTAATGAACTTTATCCTTGTGTAGATAAATATGATAAATAGGTAGGATATATTTGTCTGATTTAAGCTTATTAGCCTTAGTGTGGATAATAGTGCTGCAAAAGGAGAAAAGTTTATGTCTTGTTTCTCCTTTAGTGAGTCAAAATTTCTGGTTTCACAAGTAATTGACTTTTTAAGTATATACCTTCTTGCTTACTTGGAGTAAATAAAAAATTTGGAAAAGCAATTGCTTCTCAGTAATGAGAAAGTGTATTTGGTTACTCTGTTGGGAAATTAATGATTCCAAAGGAATTTTAGTCAAGGACATTGTAAGATTTTTATGTTTTATAATCTCTGTTTTTATTGTAGATACTGTTACTGCTCGATGGGTGAGTAGTAGATCTTCTTTGTCATTTAGTCTTGATTTCTAAGTTTAGATGAATAATTCATACTCTGTACCCCAGGGAAGGTTTGAGGGAGAAAAAAAGGATAGTGAGTGAGAAAGGAAGAAGTAAAGGTACCCCTAAGTATTATACTGCTTCTTTCTCCCAAAATAATAAAATATCTTTGTCAGAGAAAGATAACTTACCATGTTGATGATAAAAAAGAAAGCAATAAATAATGTAGAGTGAGAGTCAGCACAGCACCGAGTGCCAGCAGAAAATCTATACAACTATTGAATAACTGCCTAAATATCCTCCCTGTCTTGATTCCCCAAGGAATGACCACTTTTACCTGTAATTCCTGCCAAAAGTACTGAAAGTCTTAATAGCAGGAAGGTGACTTTGTATGCTGTAAGAAACATGGTATATTTTGTTCATGCTCTTCTTCACCATGGAGGAACAATAGAGAAAAAATGACCAACAGCAGTCTCCCAACTCAGTTAAAACATGATTAACACAAGCACACTCTTCTCTTCACTTGGAGAAATGACAAATCCTCTTTAACAGGCCGCCTGCACCAAATATCCATTGAGTGGAGGAATTCTTGTTGCCTGTCCCCGCAACTATGAACCTGTCTGTGGGACTGATGGAGTGACCTACCCCAACGAGTGCACCCTCTGCAAAGAATTATTGTGAGTATAAGGTCTCCTGATTACTTACAATGACAGATCCAGCAGCAGACAAATTTCTCTGGGGTTGTGACTAATTGTGGGGTGGATTCAATTTTTCAAAAGTTTCTGTCTTCCCTAATGTCCATGATCTTCCATGTCCAAGCTCCTGAATCTGATTAATTATCGGGGCTTTACAAGTAGGGCGACTTAATGAGTGAGCTGACTACATGGTATGAACAGATGAATACTTCCTATCCTTCTCTCTCTTTCCCTCCCTCTAGCCGTAACCGAAACATTGACAAGAAGCACGATGGAAGATGTGTTAAGGTATGGCCTGAGATTGGTTCCTTCTGCTGCTGCGCTGAGCAGTGGTGGGTGAAAAGAAGGCAAAGAGCTAGACAGAAGCCTTGTCTCAGATTAATTCTCTATTGAAACCACAAAATTTCAAACTGTCCAAAATTGAATGAAAATGAAGAATTTGAGATTTGCAAGAATTGTTTTAAAATTTTGTTCGAACAGTTAAAATCAGTGAGTTTTAAAATGTTATTTTGTGTATAACACCAGACTTAAGAACGGAGACTTTTTATTTCAATAATTCTTCGGTGTTATTGAAACACTTCTCTTTAGACTTAGACGTAAAGGCTTGTTGAAGCTAAGAAATTCCCAAAGGAAGTTTGGGTTTTGACCAAATGAAAATTTTGTAACATAAAAAATGATTCTATCATTTATCATAAAGTTTGTTTACTATCATATGGAGCTGCCTTGAGGTGGAGAAGTATCTCTATTTTTAGTTTAGAGACAGAAAGTAAAGAAACACTCTGGCTGTGCAATTTAACATAATACAGCAACTTCCATTTCTTGCACTCAGAGTAACTGCAAAAACACTGAGATGAGTGTAAACTCCATTTTCTAGTGGCATTGACATTTTGTGTCAGAAGTTGCTGCCGCATAAGGCATTTTAGGCAAAGATCCTTCATGGTGGTGTTCATGGTGAAAATCCCGAAGACAATAGAGATGAAGCCCATCCCCAGAAAAACCAAGGTCATGCTCTGCCCACGTGCAGGATTTCAACTGTGTGCGCTCCTTCAACTCCACCGTGCTGGGGCTGGAAGCTCCTCTCCCCTTGCAGCTCTGGGAGAGGGAAGATGTCTCTTGCACCATGTCCCATTACAAAGGACAGATGCAAAAGGATGCAGAGATTAAAACTTTATTCTGTGACTGTTTCAGATCGACTGTACCGGCCACTTTAAATCAAGCAGCGGTCAGGGGGTCCCCTGCACCATGGAGTACATGCCCATCTGTGGCACCGATGGGGTTACCTACTCAAACAAGTGCAACTTCTGTAATGCTGTGGCGTAAGTGACGGGGCTCGGTCACGGGAGGGGTTCCTGGATCTGTAGATGCTTAAGTTGGTATTTGGAGTGTAACGAGGTGGTTTGACTTGTGAAGCATCTGTGCTGAGCTCATTCATTCTCAACTTGCTTTCTTCCCAAAGGAACGGTCTTGACTTGAACGTGCGCTACCATGGACCATGCTCTGAGCTTCCCTCAGAGACAGAGGTAAATTTAAGGTGCAGATATCTGCACTCTTAATTGCTGTTACACTATATTTACAACACAAAAATCACCAAATCATAACTAAATAATAGAAACACCTGCACTGTCCCGGTGTGTTTGGCCTGCAAATAGGATTTGAGTTAAAATATGCCAGGGTCAAAGGGTATTGAACCAAATCTCTAACTCAGGTATGCAGTCCCCACTCTGACCTGAGAAACAGCAGTGAGCGACTGTTGTTTCCTTCACTTACTGGGAAAGAGGCTGAGCAAGAGACTCTGCCTCATCCCTTCTGCAGGAGAACAGGAGGGCCATATACGACCAGCACTATTAGTAGCGGTGATTCATCACGTGGGACTGCTTTCTGCAGTGTGGCTTGTGACTTTCTGTATGCTTGCCTCTGCTAAACTGAAGCAGTCAGTGGGAGAGCCAGCCTGGAAATATCAGCATGGTCATTTCACTATTTATAGTAGTATTAGATGTTTTTGCCCTTGCTTTCTCCCCAGTTCAGGCTGAGTTTGCAGACTTGCTAGAACAAAAGAGCCCTGCACCTGAGAAGTGCTTTTATGCTTTGCCATAACATAAACATTAAATAAACATAAATCATTCATGTAGGAAAATAAACAAAAGCTTTGAAACGTGTTGTTTCTCCATTATTAGAAGATCGACTGCAGCGAATACACGGGTAACAATCGCGTCTGCACCTCTGAATATAACCCTCTTTGCGGCTCCGATGGCAGAACTTATGGAAACAAGTGCCAGTTCTGCAGTGCATTTTCGTAAGTATGGAGCTCATGGTGTAGCCGTGAAACCAGAGGAGCAAGGGCACACACACAGTGGTAGCAGCTGTTGTGGAGGGCCCAGAGCTCCCATTAGCCCCTCGGTAAATCCATAGCTGCTCTACGGTCCTCTCCTGGTACTCATTCCTATGTCACTCCCCCAGGCACCACAGATCTTAAGCCTGAGTGAGTCTTCTCCTTCCTTTGCAATTAAATCCAGATCCCCATTTGCAGGCTCATAGAGTTGCTGACTCCCTCCTGACAGAATGATTTAAACTGTGACTGTAGGAGGTGCCCAAAATTATGGGGTTTGTCCCAAATCTCTCACTTGAGAAATTTGTAACATTCCTGGGGAATCAGGAAAGAGGTGAAACATTAAGTGAATTGCTTTATAACTTGGAGAACACAAGTGTATTGGCTTATTTGGGTAAAGTTAGGCTATAAAAATGAGATCTATGTCTGTAATTTCGGTCTCCCCCTCTCTTTTCAGGAGGAGCCGGGGAACTCTGCGGCTCAAACACCGTGGCCACTGCTGAGCGCTGGGGCTGTACCATTCGCCCTGATTTTTCCCTTACCAATCCTGCAATCAAACATGCTCTTCCCTGCTCCCCTGACTGTTGAGCATTGGTCTCTGCTTTGATTGATCAATAAAATAAATGCAGCCACTCTCTTTGCCATGGACTGTTTTCTGTTTTGTTTTTTTTTCAGTGCAGGGGTAAAGGTCTTCAGGCTTTTAGGTACTTATCTGTCAGGCAGAGGAAGTTGTTAAATAAACCACAATAAAGAGCAAAGCTAACGCCCGTCACACACCAGCCTAAACCCTCACGAGAGTATGTGACTCCATACCAAACCCTTAGAAGAGAAACCAAGCTGCTATAAAATACTGGCACTTTCCTAATTTCAGCGTCTTACAGAAGGCAAATGGATTTTTCTTTGTAACAGCACTGAGTCTTGGAGGTATTAGTCCTTTTAGGGACCCTGGCATGGGGGGAATGGCCCTGGGGAAGTGTTAAAGAGAAAGGTGGCCATGGTCAGGCCTACTTGGCCACACCTGGGCAAGGGGCAGGTCTGGCAGCAGGTTATACAAAGAAGGCTTATGGCAAAGGGAGGAGGCTATCTCATAGGGAAGAAAATTAGGAACTGCTCCTTCCTTAAAGGGTGTGTCCATCGAGATTGTGTTGATCAGCAGAAAATTGCAGCAAGCTGGGCAAGGCTGTAATGAGCCTAATGAGAACTCCAGAAGAAATTAGACTGGGCTTGTGCTTTCAGCTTCTTGGGGAAGAGATCTTAAAAATTGTATTTGTGGTATTTGAGGCAGAGGTAGGACAGGGGAGCCTGCAGGAAAAGGTCTTGGATTTTCTAACTCTAGGAACGAAGGGCCAGAAGATGTGCTGGTAGCTCCGAGATGCTTTCTATCTTGGGAAAAAAAGTTATGGAGATACCGTCTTTGTGGGAGCTTAAAGAGTGCACTGGAGGAGTGATGAGATATATGAATGTTCATGATGATGTGCCATCTTTTGGGGTGAGTCAAGGAGTTAATATGCAAACAGCCCAGGCAAAAAGTCCTAAGTGCCATGGCTCACAATCTCTTCCTCTTCCTTTTTCCACTTGTCATTCTCTCATTATATAGCAAGAATATCTGTTGCTAAGTCTGATATTGAGGACAAAATCTGTGACTTTCAAGCATTTTGTTTGAGTCTTGCAAATAATTTCTTAACCAGGAATTTTGTAGGTGTTTCCCACCAGAAAATAAGAGGCTAGTCCTTCATCTTGTACTAGTACAGAACAGTGCAGTCCTAGGAAAAGGGATGGAACTTCTTATTTTCAGGTTGGTTTTTTTTTCTGTTAATACAGGCAATATAAATCACATCATGCCTTTTTGCCTGCCCTAAGACAGCCTGGAGAGTCATGAGAGTCCTCGCTGCTTACCTGCTTGTGTGTGTGAGATAAACAGTGAAGGAACAGTCTAAGTAGCTGGTGGATGTGAACAGAGACCTGTCAGCATAGGACACTGCTCTGCTATAATTTCTTCATAGTCAGGAGATTTATAGGGTGGCCACAGACTAGCAGAGTTTTGGCCACAGAAGGAAATTGTCTTCAGCAGGCTCTTATAGTGAGTTTCCTCTGCAATGGTAGTTTCTGCCTGAGGAAGCTAGATACTTGCTGAGGAGCTCAGAAAGCTGTAGAAAAACCCAAAGAGCTTCTCACCTATAAGGAGGGCAAATGGTAAGTACTGGGTATGTGGCTGTATCCTAGATGCCTTATGAGCCTCTAAGCAAGAACTGTTTAGAAGATGGAAAGGTTTGTATCACATAAGACTAAACATTAGTGCGGCACAGATAGGTTCTCAGCTTGACACAAGTAAAACTCTGCCCAACTACACCTCTTGGACTGTGAAGCAAGGTCCCTGGTTTTCAAAGAAGACAGAAGAATTTTCTCACCTACACCAGTAAGTAGCCTGTTTCATATGTTATAAAGAAGTGGAAAGGGGTATTAACAATAATCACCTGGTTGGTAATTCAGTCTCTTCCTCTCCTCAGCCCGGAAGGGATTGGTCTCTGTGGTACATTTGCTAAGGCCTTAGCCAGTCAGTTATGCTGCAGCAACCAGCACGTTTGGATAGATAAAGGACTGAGGCATTAAAGCTGTGGTCATGAGCAGTGACGTATGAAACTAGAAAAGGCAAACAAGTAGTGCTGCGAGTGGCAGAACTAAGCGTGGTTTTGAATGGCGCTGCAGCTGACTGACTTGATAACTAAATTATATGAGAGGCTGTGTCGTGAGCTCACCCTCAACAGACATCTGAGAAATCACCTGTCAGTCACGATTTCTCTGCTGTGTGGATTTTAAGATGTCTAGCAAGCTGCAAACTCCAATGCTTCTCAGATGTAGGGCATTCATAACATTGCTCTTCTGCAAAAACTCTCTGCTGGCTGAGGATGTTGGTAGCATCTTTCATCTGTTGCTAGGAAGATGTATTAAAATGCATTTAATATTTTTAATTTTTTTTTTCACTCCTATGCCACAATTGGTTGGAAATTGCTGCAGATTCAAAATTTACTAGGGGAACTAATAAGCAGATATATCTGTATACATTGCTCTCCTAAGGCTTGTCTCCTTAGGAAAGCATACTAAAATTTTAAGCTTATTCTTATCTGAACCGATATTTTGCAAATGGTGCAGCTGAACACAAATCCTTGCACAGATCTCGCTGGAAATAGAGCTCAGGTCTCCCAATTCCCCATCAAATTCCCTTCATCGCCACTTGCTGCGGGAGCGGAGTCCTAACATATGTTTGTGAGTGCAAAAAGCTGGAAAACATTGACAGCTAGAGTTTAAATAGTTCAGGGACGAGAGTCAGCAGTCCTATCTGGGACTGTGCACACAGCTATGAGAGCATGTCACATTGGAGCGCTTCTCCACCCCAACCCAACAAATTTAGAACCGTCCTCAAAAATAGCCAGGGAACAACGTATAATTGGTTTCACAGACAACACATTCTCATGCTGTGATTTATTTCGTAACGTCTAGTGAGTGTCATCACGCCACACTCAAAGCCTTGGAGCCGGCATCCAGCGAGGACCCAGAGAATGAAAATTACCAGCTTCCCTGATGAATCACCGCTTTGAAAATTCACCCTTGTGAGAATCTTGTGACTATTTAGAAGGAAAAAAAAAAAAAAGATATTACAAGCCCGTCTATCACTCATATAATTAGCCCTTTCTAGGTTTGATGTGGACAGGGCAGCATTCCTAAAGCACTATAAATGTGGTCAGGACCAATAATGGCTTTAGAAACAAAGTGGAGAAGTTCTCACAATTAAGGTGGGGAATGAGGACAGCTACGGATGGACACATAAATACACAGAAAGGCAGGTCTGTGTGCGCACTGTGGGCTCCGGTGCTGAGACAACACCTCCTGCACAGAGCGCTTCGCTTGGACTAAAGAGCTACCTGCAGCATGAAGGCAACAGGTGCCTTAGTGCTTCTCAGCCTGCTGCTGCTCTCTTTCTTCTCGGGTAAGTGATCTTTTCCCCAGCCTAGGAAAAAAAAATTCCCCAAACCTTCCCTGACAACAGCAAACTTTAGAGATCCTTGATCGCCAGATAACAGACTTGAAGATAAAGCCGAGCAAGTAGGAAATATCTACAGGACTTGCTCACTCGTATGACATATTTCCACTCCTCATGTGCCTCTGCAGTGAATAACGCCGTGGAGGTGTCACTGGGAGACAGAGCAAACAAATTCTAAGCAGCTCTTGCAGCAAATGTACCAAAGCAGAACGTAATTATGAATTTTTGGTACAAATGTTCACTGGAGAGTTTTGATGAACCAGTTAGAGAAGAAACTCATTCACCTCAGGGTCATCAGCTCTTGTTTTGATCCTAAGCATCTTGGTATTGGTGTTTTCCTTGGAGATGTGGAAAAGTAATTAGATGAAAGTTTCAGCTTTCGTTTATGTTGCAGAGGAAAGCTTGAAAATTAAATTCAAATGTCCTCAAGGAGTCAGAACAAAGAGGGCAAATTAAAAGGATTCAGCATTTATTTATCTGGAGATTTACACATCTCTCTGATGATCTGGGGAAACTGAGTGATGATTTTGAACATATAGGTCACATCAATATTATCAATTGCTTGCGTCCAACTGACTCAGCTTTGCAAGGTTTGTGGCAACAGTTTTTGAAGAATGTGCAGAACAAGAATTATTTATACTTGTTTTCTGTGAATAATTTGAATAAAGAATTCACTTGAGAAAATTGCAAGCAGTGCATGGAGAAAAGAGGTGAATTACTTTGTACACATTATTCATTATGAAATATTCATCTGTCTCTAATTGAGTCTTAATTGGGACTTGGTTCTGTCAGAGTTCTGAAGCTTCCTTCCAA
Organism: Actenoides lindsayi; assembly: GCA_025331215.1. NCBI lineage: Eukaryota > Metazoa > Chordata > Aves > Coraciiformes > Alcedinidae > Actenoides > Actenoides lindsayi. Next base: position 26,422 of record WTSP01007516.1, on the reverse strand, counting down.
GGCCAGGCAGAATAGCAGCAAACTCTGTGATCGCCTATAAAATAAACTGATGTCAAGAGACATCATCACAGAGTCTTCTGTAGCCGCATGTAATATTTATAAAAACTATCTAATGAGCTATTTTGTAAATAACATGCAGATAGCCATAACAGTGACTTTACAAATAAGGCAGCCTAGCTTAACCTGAGGACATGAGAAATGCACCAGTGCCAGGGATAAAACACCGAAGAGCAATACAATTGGCACAAGAAATAGGTTGGATTGATGGATGATAGTCTAACTGACTGAGGATTGGGTGGGACTCCCAGTGTGCTGGGGCCTGAGTGTAGGACAAGGTCACAAGGCAGTGACCCCAATAAGTACAGCCTTGCATCTAAATCTCTGCTGCCAAACTGCCATGTGAGATGCTGGGTATTTGTCCCACAGTGTTGTGACCCAGATGCTGAAAATCTGCTTTTAAACCACCCTCAGTGTCAGGCTCCTCCATAGAGACATTGCAGGGTTGCCCTGTCCCACAGCTCTGACTCACCCTAAGCACCTGAGTGCAGTTTTTGCAGTGAAGAAACATTAAGAGGATGGACTGATTAGCTTCAAGCCCAGAGCCTGTGGTTACAGTGGGTATTTTTACACTCTTACTGACCGGCACTGCCTGTTCTGCTCTGCATCATCCCGTGACGTCTCTTTGTATCTGGCCCAGGATGAACTTGTTCTGGAAGAGTCTCCGGGCTGTACTGTGCTGAGGATGTCTGTACAGCTGACCACAGGGTCTCATCCTCCTTCTCCATGGTACGCTCCTGTTAGGAGCACCAGCCATTGTTCAGAGGTGCAGGAGCCGAAAAGCCTTAAAAGTCAATGCAGCTTTAAAATCTCTGTTGAGAGCGGCTCCAGATCCGATATGGCAGCTCGCTTCCCCGGGAGTGGCTGCTTTCCAGGAGATTGGGTTGTGTGTCTGAGGTGCAGTTAGCAGCTGAGTGACTGATTACATGGTATTTTAGTAACATTTTTCAAAAAGCAAAATACTGAAAAGCAATTCAGATAATGTATTTCCTGCCCCCTCCTCCGCCGAGCAGTATGACAGAGTAGGAAAAACCTGGTGTATGTTCCACTGCGGTTTGCACAAAGGGTTTGTGCCTTTAGTTCAGCCTCTATCAGAAAATAATGCTGACATGTAAAATCTCTGGTGTTTTATTATTTTATTTTATTTTTTAATTCCAGATGTAGCAGGTCAAGACATTGAAGAGGTTAGTGCAGCTCTTTCTGCTTACTGAATCTGCATTTTTCTAGAGGACTGTTTTTGTGATCAAGATGTTGGTGAGTGGTAAACACCTTTTAATGTCTGCTGGGAGCAGGTGGGTCCTTCCAAGTCCCAAATCTTTGGGGAGTTCACCATTGTACTGAAGATGTTATGTGTGGCCATATTTGGAAGTAGGCCAGGGAAATAGATGGTTGGTTTCCCATGATGCTTCCTATGATTAGGTCTAGGGTGCTTGTACAGGGTCGTGTTTGTATACAGTACCACTTTGGTCCACTTTGTTCCATCATCCAATCTTCCATTTAAACAAATGAACTATTGAGAATGTTTTACACCCACTAACAATGTCCATCACTGGGATCTGTCCAGAGGCAAAATACCTCTACATTTCCTGGGCATTTCTTATTTTTAATTCCCCATAGACTATGGTTTTCTCCTCCTTCCTCTGGGAGGGCAGAAAGCTCAGCAAGCTCCAAGCTGAGGGCACTGTTTCACAAGATGCATGAAGCCATGCAGCAGTGAGTTGATGCCAAAAGCCTGAAAGAGCATCAGTGCTGAGTCTTCTCCTACATGCCTAGGCTAATCCACTACTGTCTTTGGGAGATGAAGACAGTTTCCTTCCCCAAATGGGGAAAAAATTCTCCTGAAACACTGCTTCTCCTCAGTTCCAACAGAGCTTTTTATTTCAGTAAATAGGCAGTGTCACCACTGCTGCTTTAGTCCTCTTGTGAGAAAAAGCATTGTATTAGTCACCCTGAATCCAATCTGGAAAGTGAAAGAAAGGGTATGGGAGTCCTGAAAGGGTTTTTTTATTCCTTTTGCAGATTTGCAGAGAGTTTATAAACAGAAGCGTGTTCTGCACAAGGGAGTCCAACCCTCACTGTGGCACGGACGGCATCACGTACGGAAACAAGTGTGCCTTCTGCAAGGCAGTGCTGTAAGTAAAATCAGGGGGCATTGAAATAAGAGAGAGTTGGCTCCATTTCCATGTATGTAATGATGTTTTTCGTGGAGAGGAGGCCCTGCACTCAGGTATCCTCTTGTGTGGGCCAGTCCCTGAATCATGCCAGGTGGAATATTTCCTCTTTGGAATGGAGCTGTGTGAATGCAAGTTAATTTTAATTCATTTCTAGGCTTTTCACGCTGCTGGTTGCCATGCTGAGCGGCAGCACGGGGCCCGGGAGGCAACTGCATCCTGACTATACCTTCTGCACACACTATATTGATGCACATTTCTCACTATATGCCACAGGCTGCAACTCTCACTGCCCACACTTCTGGATACTGAGAAGTGTCTGGAGGAATGCGGGAGCTGAGTCGTGCCAAATTATTCCTGAAAAGTCTGAATGGACTTTGTGGAACAAGACTCAGAATCTCAAAGGAAGAACCTGAGTTTCTTTTTCCTGGGCTCTGTCACCTTTTTTAGGAGATGCAACAGGAGCCAGCAACCCTGGATGGAATGTGCTTGCAAAACTTCATTTTTTTCTTAGTGGTCCTTAACATTTGGGGCACACTCAAGGCTGCCTTATCCTAGGCGAAATCAGAGAAGAGGAGAAAATGTCTTGATGTTCCCTGTGAGGCATGCTAACATGAATCAGGCAAATGGTCCTGTTTGGACAGATTAGCTCCTTGTCCCACACTGCACTGTCTGCCATACACTGCTTTGTCTAAATCTGACTTGCTCCTTTTACAGGAAAAGTGGAGGAAAAATAAGATTGAAGCACTTGGGGAAATGCTGAGTCCTCAGTCACCGAGCAGCAGCAGCTGAGCCCCCACCAGCAATGGCTGCGGACGCCTGTGCACAGACACAGGAGCAGCTTGCCTTCATCTCCACCGTCTCTGCTCAATAAAATAAAACTCAGCATGACTCCTTGGCCGGATTCCTTTTTCCATAATACCCAGAAAAGCGCTTTGATACAGCCGTGCTAGAGCCTAATGTGTGGCTTCACTATTACATCACCCTCCTCCTGGGAAGCAAGGCGCTCCCTGTGCCGGAGCAGTGATTCCCACAGCTCCCATGGGCTGTGTCCTCCTGTCCCCGGCAGCCATAGCTCTTCTGTCCTGTCCTGCCCTGCCTGACAAATTGGCACATGCTTTCTGGACAGCCAAGCAGCACAACCTCCTGTGGGCTCCTGCCCAACTCTCCCTATCCCAGGGGGTGGGTGACAGCGGGTGCCTTTATTCTTTACCCAGCCTCCGTAGACATGTTCCTTCCTCTCTTGGAGGTTATTGTGGGAGGGTGACAGGAGAGCTGGTGAACAGCGTGACTGCATATGCCTCATCTCCTTTGGAAACCAGAGACAAACAAGCTGAGGCTAGGGAATATTGCTCCATTTAAGCCTGCAACAAGAAGATGGCAGGTGGAGGCTGGTTTTAGGCAGAAGCTGCAAGGCTCTTCTTTCCAAATTGGTCTCTTTCTTCTTCCTTCTAAGAGAACGCTTTGTCTTGAAAACTGCGAACTCACTAGCATTAGTTTCCTGCTGCCAAGTGGCTTCTCATGCTAATAAAATTATATTTAGAAGAGCACCAGATTGTATAAAGTGTCAATAATTAAAAAAAAATATTCCCTGGAGGAGAAGAGCTGTGGGCTTCCTCTTCCCACCTATAGGATAAACTCTCCCTGAATCATACACAGACCTTGATTTTCTAGCCACAAGTATGTGTATTTATTTATTTTTAATGGACATAGACTTTATTCTTTGTTTTTCACCTTGCTCCTGTCTCTCTTCTTGATGCTGGATGGAAAATCCTTCTTTGTGCAAGCATGAGAAAATTAATTCTATAGTCTCTCCCCATTCACTATGCAAAATTCACACAGGAAAATACTTTGTGGCATCCCCTTGTTAAAACATTGGCAGCAGATCAATGGGACACCAGCTCCTTCTTGTTAGACACTTAACTTTCAAAGGGAGCTTTAGATTTTATCATGAGCCTCAGGGGTCAACATATTTTGCAAGCACCTAAAAGCTGAGCATCTAAACCTCTGGACCTTGTTTGGACAGAGCTTGAGCATTTCTCTATCATGCCACAATCCACTCTATGAACTCAACTGGGGCACAATGCATGAAAAGAGAGGCCTTAGCAGTGCACTCAACAGACTTAATGCTGGCTTCTCTTCTGATAATTCACGTGTGCGATGCCGATTCTGGCAAATCCTTTGTCATTTGGTAACTTTATAGGCAGCGTGCAGGCAGCAGACAGCCAGTGGTTGCACCGCGCAGGCAAAATTCCGCATTGGCTGGTTTGGAGCTTCTCTCAGACCAGCTGTCTTTGATCCTGGTGTTTTTCCCATCCCAGCCTACTGGATGTTGCAAAATCTGCTGCCTCTTCTTGGAAGCAGACTAACCCTCTCTGCGTCCCAGGTTGCACAGCCAGGGAAAGTGCCCTTGTTTTGTTTCAAATTCAAATGTTAATATGAGTAAACTCAACAGCAAGACATCTGCAACATGGACAAGATTGAGGGGAGCAAGAAGCACGTCCTGACAAGTGATCATGAAGGACGTGTTGGGAAAGTGGGACTACCCTCCTCATCAATCCTCCTGCTTGGAGCAGATTGGCCTCTGCATGTCCTCTCCTACCTGAGTTATCCTGTGGCAATCCATGACAAATGTTACGTGGTTTTTGTACCAGCACAATATTCAGAGTGCAGGAGCAAAAAGACTCAATTTTTAAGACAGAAAGCAACATTTTAATAAGAAAAGAGGTTATGGGACAACTTTATGCCTGAGATCACACAGAATGGTAGGGGTTGGAAGGGACCTCTGGAGATCATCTAGTCCAACTCCCCTGCTCCAGCACAGTCACGTAGAACAGGTTGCCCAGGATCATGTCCAGGTGGGTTTTGAATCTCTCCAGAGAAGGAGACTCCACAACCTTTCTGAGTAGCCTGTTCCAGGGCTCTGTCCCTCTCATGGGAAATCAGTTTTTTTTCTTGTTCAGGTGGAACTTCTCATGCTCTAGTTTGTGCCTGTTGCCCCTTGTCTTGTTTTCAGGCAGCACTGAAAAGAGTCTGGCCCCATCCTCTTGACACCTACCCTTTAGATATTTATAAGCACAGATAAGGTGGCCCTCAGTGACTCCAAAAATCTCACAGCATGTTCCTATATCTAATCCTTTTTAGTCTGGAGGATGAGATAACAAGGAGAGATCACAAGAGAACAGAAACCGCAAGTTTGCTATTTGATAACCATCCTGTATTTTGCTTTTTCAGTGCAAACAGCAAATAAAAACAGCTCTGTACCTCTACAGATCCAACCACCACCTCCTCCACTTGTGCCAGGGAAGTGGAGAATGGGAATCATCTCCTTTGAGGAAATTATTTCCCCCAGTTGAGGAAGCTTGCCAGAACTTCTTCCCCAGAAGAGGCCAAGAGAGGCCAGTGAATGGCTTCTGTCGTGGTCAGCCAGGCACGTTGCCCCGGTTAACCGTGACAGCAGTGATGCTTTGTTGTTGCTGGCTCCGTTCACTCATGGTTTCAGGGTGCTGTGGTCACCTTTCCAGCTGGGCTGATGGGTGCCAGGAACAGGGTAGGAGTGCAGCAGTGGCCACAGACTGTCCAGCCTGAACTCCACCTGTGTCTGGCTGTTTTTCCCAGACACATACCAAACCAGAAACAAAATGTTCAGACACTAGTTTTACTTTGATTTCCTTCCTCCACCTTTTAAGTCATGTTTGGTTTTGTTTGGGTTTCTTAACAACAGCTTTGAAATGTAAGTCATGATCCATTTGAACTCTCTCTCCTTTTAGATAACATGAGCATCGTCACAGTTTTTTCCCTTCCTAGGAGGAATGGGCAGAGGTTGGGGTGGGAGCTGCCCCAGGACCTCAACCTCTGCCAGACCTTCCCCTTGCAGAAGAATGAGGCCCCTGTGCTCCCTGCATCTTACTCAGTCCCCCTTGGCAGTTAAAATATTGGAAGAATTAAATTTGTGCATGGTTGCTTTTACTGCAAGGAAGCCATTGCTCACCGCTGAGCATCCTCCTGTGACCAAGCTATGCACATGGCAGAGGGGAAGGATGGGTTCCCACCTCACAGATTCACTCTGCTGTTGATGCAGCTGATACATTACTGTGTCCAGGCTCTTGGCCTGTTTAACTTGTGTGCTCCACCACTTCCTCCTCCTTGCCCAACGTGTCACTGTCACAACTCATTTAAATCCTCTGTCCTACTTTTTTTCCCCTAACATTCACAGTGTTTGACAAGGCTTTTCTAGCTGCCATGGGATGATCATAGGGTGGTGGTACTGACTGCAAGCTTCCCACAGCCTGGCTGGTGAGGAAATTTTGGACTTAATTATCATTATGGTTCACACTCTTTTCCCTAAGAGAAGGCAGGCTGGATCGGGTTGGAAGAGATTTTGATCCAACCTCCTGCTCATGGCAGGGACAGCTCTAAAGTCTATCAGGTTGCTCAGGGCTTTTTCTAGACTAGCACTGAAAACTTCCAATGGTAGAGCTTGCACAGTCTCCCTGGGCTACCTGTCGCAGGGTTTGGCTATCATCATCATAAAGAAATTTTTCCTTGTACCCAGTTTCAATCTCTTTTCTTTCAACTGTCTCATCTCCAAGCCATGCACCACTGTGAGGAGCCTGGTTTTGTTTGCGTAGTAACCTGCTTGCAACCTCAATTGCAGGCTGTCTTATGACCCCTTAAAGCCACCTTCTCACCAGGCTGAACAAGCCCACTTCACCCTGCCTCTTATCACAGAGCAGATGATCCAGCTCCCAGCTGTCTTGGTGGCTCTTCACTGAACTTAGTCATTTTTCAATGTCTTTCTTGTAGTGTGGTGGAGCCCAAAACTCAATATGGAAGGGAAGGCTGAGCGATGGGGACAAGGGAAAGGGTTGTTTGGGCAGTAGGTGGGAGAAGTGTACAAGTATTGCAGGAGACGGGGAAAATGTAGATGGTAACAGTTGCAGGGAGCAGCAGGACAGTGTCAGTACGTATTAGGTCCTTTAAGGGTTAGAGAACAGCTGAGGCTGCTCTGGGGTGAAATGGGTCCCAGATGGTTAGAATCAGCCAACAGTTTCCCCCATCAGAGTTGAAGGACTTAAATAGGAGCCCAGGGGAAGCATTTGGCCATTTCTCCTGATTCCAGAGTTAAAAATAAAAGGTGAGGGGTTTGCTTTGTGGTGTGAGAGTTTTAGGGGGGGAGAGTTTCTTTGTGCATGGGTTTGGTTTTTTTTGGGGGGGTGTGTGTGGTATGGTATGCATGTGGGTTTCTTGTTGGCTTTTTGTTTGTTTGGGTTTTTTTTTCCTGAAGGAAGCAGTGTAGTTTAGGAGCTTCTCATAGCTGTAGCTGCAGTAATTGTGGCCAGTGTTGGTGTCTCCTAAGGCTGCTCTAAAAATACTGGGGAAGGCTTATAAAATGTATGTGGAAGACAAGGGTTACCACAATGCATAAAGTGAGAAGGGGGAAGGCATAAGATGTATTGCTACACAAAAGTTGGTGCCATATAGGGAGTTTCTTGTTTTAAACCTCCAGTGATGAGATGGTCCTTCAAGATGCCTCTTTAGCTTTGACACTCATTGGGCAATGAGGGACAAGATCTTCAATAAGGTCAGTTTCTTGGGTCTCTGGAAGGAGCAGGTTTCGTAGAACCTCAATTAGGACTTGAAAGATAAGGTCAAAACTGAGTTTCTGCTGGGCCTGGAGGGATGCCTAGACCACCATGAGGCTGGCCCCAAGGAACAGCTTCAGTGCTTGTAGCAGGAATGCACCTAATAGCCAGCCTGTGGTGTAAGGGTTTCCTGGTGATATGGAAAAGTGATGGTGCTGTGTGATATGATGCTTACCTTTCTGAGCTAAAGCAGTTCAATTAACCAGGAGTGAGCAGGTATGTTGGTATTGTGGAAGGGGCTGGCTGGGACACTTCTGGCCTTCTTAACAATGTCATGCCTTTCTTTGGGAGGATGAGTTTTGTGGAGTCACCTGTGATAAAATCATCAGCTCCCTGAGCCCTGCCCTGGAAACTCATCTTCCTGCCATCCTCTGCTTCTAGACATGCCCTGAACCCTTATTCACAGTTACAACAGGCAAAGGGATGCTTAATTTTGCTTGATGATGGTGACCCATTAAAAAGGAGGTAGGACAGACGGGCTGCAGAAGGGGACCTGCGCTCTTGCCTCGTCCCAGTGCGGTGACAGGATGCCCAGGGCACCTCAGCCCCGAGCAGGGCCCGGGCGGTGCGGGGCTGCCGGTTCCCGGGCCTCGGGCTCCCTCTTGTGTCCGCCGGGCACACGGCGGGGGAGGCACCGGCCCTGGTGATGCTCTGGGCTTGCTGCACAGGCTCCTTTTGGAGAGGGGTCCTAAAGCCTATTGTGCATCAACCTTTGGGAGCAAGTCGGCGCTGCTGAAATGTGCAGCATGGCTTCTTGTGGCCCCGATGCTCTGTAGGGTGTGAGCTGGCTACAGAGCTGATTTTACTTTTCAAAAGCTTGCTTAAAGCTAGAGGTGCCCACAGCAGAGCTGTGCGCAAATGGTGACACATTTATTCACCCTCTCAGATTCAAAAGTTCCTCCTCAGACTGCAGCATGCATTCTCTTTTCATCCTGGGTGTCTGTATTAGCTGATTTTTCCTGAGCCTAACAGATGTTCTTGCAACAAATGACACTGATAGAGCTCCATGGCACTGCGAGCTGTCCCAGTAAACGGCTTCTGTTTGTCAGCTCTCCCTCCCAATAGTTATTGTCCCCCTCTCCTGAGACCGCTGTTGGCCCAGGGCGCTCTGAACTTGTTCCTCCTGTATGGCCCATCACCTCTCAATGAGTCTACATGCAGGGTGCAGTCTTAGCATGCTCCCTTGATATAATTGATGAAAAGTAGCTCTAATCAATTACTTCCTTGGCCTGAGATTACTCAGACTACTGTTTTCCCCAGGGCATTGCTCGCCTCTCCTGCAGATGCTGGAGGAAGAAGTTTAGGGGCAGAAAAATCCAGCTGGGATAACCTGGGCTTTGTGTCTTTAAGATTTGGGGAGAGCTTCCAATTACACTGTTGCTTGATGCAAATGTTGAGATCTGCCATTAGTGGTGGGATTCCAGGTATGACACACTTGCTCTGCTTTTTGAAGCTTGGACTCGGCCTCTGTGGAGGTCTTCCCACCTGTTCATGCTGTGTCAAAGGAGAAAGCCGTTGCCTACCCTTGTATCTGAGCAGCTTTGACATGGAACAGCTAGAGTTGGTGCAAGCTTCTTCCTCCCTAAAAGAGTCTTGGAGGACCTTCTGCTACTGAGGGTGCTTTGCTGACTGCTGTTGTCATGGTGGCCTGTCCGGACCCTGCTAATCCTCTGGAGTGGTCCAGGCCATGGCGTTGTCTCCAAGGCCTGGCAAGATGATGCTCCTCCTCTTGTGAGCAAATTGCAGAGCAATGGAGTCGGATGGGAGAGTGCAATACCAACAATGAGCACTGGATGCTGCCACAGACCGGGTGGTTTTATTAGTGGTACCATGTTTAATCAGAGCAGTTCAGCTTTGGGGCTTCTGGCACTGGACTGTGATTCTTGCTATTTTTTTGTTATTTTATGTTGGGGTTTTTGTTTGTTGTTGTGTTTTGGTTGGTGCTTTTTGTTTGTTTTGGGTTTTTTGTTACGTTTTGTTGTTTTTTAAAGCCCTGGCTCCTGGAGTGCAGTGATTGGTTGAAAACTAAAATTCTACATTCCTAGTTTGTTTATATAACTTTAGTCCTTCTAATATAAAGCCCAAATTCAAAGATAAACTTAATTGAAAAAAATCAACAATAATCTATTGCAGGGGCCAAACATTCCCAGTGGACTGAATCCCAGGAACTATTTTGTTGGCAAGTCTAGTTAGCCTTGGGTCATGCCATGCAAACGTTTCCCTGGTAGCTCCAGGAGCCTGGCAAATGTGACAGGTTTTGAGACAATAACGTGACCCCCCTGCCAAGCTCTGATAACAGCCCTTATTGATGCCTGCACAGGGCACTCTGCTCCAGTTGTGCTAGCTATGCAGCCTTCCTGTTGGCATCAGCCCCACCTCAGGAGACAGCCCTGCACCCAGGCAGGGAGCTTAGATGTTGGTGACATTACAGGTGCTGTATCTTTTCTACAGAGAAGGGTGGGGAGACAGGAGTGGTGGCAGAAGAAACCATTCATGTCCCATCCACAAACAGATTGCAGTCATGGTTTTTCTGAAAGGGCTTTGGGTGTCTGTGGGGAGCTCATCCTGGAGCTGTAGGGGAGTCTGTCCTTTTTCACTGGAAAGCTGACATCAGGCAATAAAGTAGCTATCTCAAGAGTCAGTGAGAAAAGATTGTTCCCGTTCTTCCTGTCTGATATGGAACTCTGTCCCTGGGTCTGTGGGGAGGTATCGAATCACCATTAGCAGGAACAGTTGGTACTTTAGCAGTGCTGAGGACTAGGGATCTTTTCAGCCCTTGTGGACACTGGGGTGACCCTGCCCTTTGCCTAGGCCTGTACAGTCATGGCTGCTGACCCAAGGACTTGGGTTTGTCATGCCAGCCCTTTACTGTTGATTTCCCTGCAACAATAGCTGTAACTGGTAGCTTATTAAAACTAGGACTCTGCTGCAGGGCTGCGCAACAGCCACTGCAGAGCTCCCCTGGTAAACAGCAGCACAGCTGGGATGGCTCCTGGGCAGTACTCTTGCTGGCAGAGGAAGAATAGTTTGGGAGGGCTGAGGGGGGTGGCAGGGAGCTTCTGTGACAAAGAGAATCATGGTTAATGTCCTGTAATATGCAGCCCATGTCCCGCTTCCTGATTTGATTTTTTTTTTTTAATGGTGATCTTGTGGGAATATATATTATGGAGCAAGTATTAATGAATCTACATTCCCTGCTCTGGAAAATGGAAATCAACATAGGACAGGAATAAGGGAGAGTGTAAGGAGCAGATAAAGCCCTATATATTGTGGTGGGGAGAGCTATTTGTGGGTGTACAGACAGCCCTTGGTGTGGAAAAGCTGCTTTATCAGCTAAACCTGGAGGGGAAAGCACTGGCACAGCTGTACATACTGTCATGCTACAGAAAACGTGAAAGCATTTCTATTACCCAGATAGACTGAGGGAACCTTGACACCTCTTGCATAAAGTTAAATTCAGTAAGTTGAGTCCCTTGTGGGGCACTGAAGGTTTGCTGAGCCAACTTGTATGCAGCTCACTCAGATTTGACCAGTCAAACCTCACTCCCCTTGAAAGCAGATCTATGCTGTTAAGACAGGAGGCATGACAAGGTGTAATTAGAGATGAGCCTTAACCCCTGCTCTCAGCAAATGAATAGCCCTTGGTGATAGTATTTGATAAAGAGAATGAAGTGAAAACCACTTGAGCTTCCCTGCTGTGCCATAGCTCTGTCACTGCCCAGTTGCTGCTGGAGAAGTGATGGAAATATGAGAAGTAGAGAAGACCCTGTGGATCTCTTGTTTAAAAAGGGGGGATGTAGGTAAAGGTGAGTGGCTGCACCCAGCACTGAGATTGGGGATCAAAATGAGCAGAAGCCTTCCCAAAGATCAGCACACACAGGTTTTGTGGCTGTGGTGTTTCTCTGGCAATAGGAGAAGGTCTCAGACACTAGATACGGGATTGAAAGCTGACATGACAGTCACAGGGAGAAGAGTGTCCATGGCACTCAGCTCTAGGACATGACTGTGGGTATGGACCTTTTTGCCCAGCTACTGCATTTCTTTTAGCATAAGGAGAGGCTGAGGGGAGGTGGGACAGCATGGACCTGCAGATATCCCTCCAGCTTTGCTCTATTACTTTCAGGGCACAGTTGTGTTGTCTTGAAAGTCCTGTAGCAACCATGTCTCAGTGTGAGTTGGGAACAAGAGAAACAGCTCTGATCCATTGGTCAAGGAATGGGTTGGGCAAATACAATTGTTGCTAGGTCGTTGTAGGGCTGGAGAGACTGTTTGACACTTTGGCTGCATGAACATCTTGCCTAGTACTGTCTCTGCTGGGTAAAATAAGGTCACTCTGTGCTGTCTCCTGCCCCTGTAAAGCTGGTGCAATCCAGCTGTTGCATGTTGGTTCTGGTAGAAGCTTTAGCTCAGTATCTTCTGTCTGGCTTCCTTCCCAGCCTTTAGCACCTTGCTACAGTGCTTGTCCCATGCCTAGCTCAAGGCTCAATCCTCTGGAAAGGAAAGGCAGGAGAGGCATGTAAAGCACAACAGATTCACATGAAAGATTGACCAGTGCTGGAAACTCTGCTTGTAAGTCTCCATTTCACTGCTTAGTGACTAAATAGTCTGACAACTGAGTGCTGTTGCTAGTCTCTGGCTTGGTTCAAGTTTATTTGGAGGTAATACTGTGCCAATTTTTCTGGCACTGTGCCCTGTACTTGACTGAGTCATGCTCTGTGGATCTGTAATTATTTATGGTGCCTACATATCCATTAAGGGATTTTATATGTTAATCTCACAAGATCTACGCTCATTGTGATGTTTTCATCTCGCCGACTGCCTGTAACCTTTGCATGCCATGTGCTGGGTTCACTGCAGGGAGAGCAGAGATGCATGCAGGTGTTTCTCCCTGCCAGTCTCTCTCTAACTCACTCTTATCTCTGACCCCAGGCTGTGCAGTTGGGCTCCCAGCACCCAGCTGAGGCTTCTGGACCAGCATTGAGCTGTGGACCTCTCGGTGTACGCGATTTGACACGTCGTTCCATGTGTCAGGGAGTAACAAATGGTTCTGCACTGGCGACGTAAGTTTAACTGGACCACTATTTTATACTATCTCTAAGTTTAAAAACAGACAAAGTGTTGATCAGGGATTGCTGTAATGAGTGAGTGAGAAGCCAAGTCTTGTCACTGACAGCAGTACCATTGCAAAGCTGTATCAGTGCATTTCTGCTCCATAAATCATGTTGCGTGGTTTACTAGTTGCAGAACTAAATCTACTGAAATGTACTTAGTTTTTGTGTATCTAAAGCAAATATCTTTTCAAGGGGTTGTTGGATATTTTTTCGAGTCAGCTAACAAAACCGATCATACCAGATTAAGGAAAAAAGGAAATTCACTTTTAGTTACTTAAATTTTTAAAATTTAGGACTTACTGAAAGTAGAAATGCACATATAAAATGCAATATTTTGATTTTGTTTAGTCAGAATTTTCAATTATTTACTTGCTTTCTTCAAGCTGTGGCTGTTCACTAAATTAAAAACAAAGTAGTTTAATAGCTTCTGAATGTGGTTGTCTCAACTAATATACTATTTGTGGAGTGGGGATGTTGCTCAGATGTGATCATATACCCAACTGTAGCTGAAGCTCTGAATTTTTCTTGTCAAGTGTTATACAGAAAATACTTAGTTTTTAATTTGTTACCCTTTGTTACAGGAAAAGGTTTTACAACATACCTGTTATATCCAGTCACATCTGTAAGGGACTAATCAGACTTTAAAAAAAACCCCAAAACCCACATCACTTTATCATTTTCATCTCTGAGGCAGTTTAATACATTTAACTTTTAAAAAAAGTGCCCATTTTGGTCCTGATTCAAGGAATATCCATCACTAGGACAGCAGAGGGACCCAAAAGTCACACTGGTATCAGCTGCACTTTAAGCATCTGCTTGTAATTCTCCTCATGTTCACCTACTAAACTGGGGCTTGCAGTTTGCACCACTCACAAATGTCACATAGCCCTGTACGTCATGAAATGCAGACTGAATATAGAAAACAGGGTAAGAAATTGGTAAGGTTTATAAAAAACAATTCCAGAGCCACCTCAGCTTGCCCTAGGAAGCAGGGTGTCTTAAAGTTAGAATTTGTTAAATTACTGAAATGATTCTTCCTGTGCCACCATTTGCACTTCCACTATGATCCAAAGGAAGGGAAAACACCTGAGGAATAAAGTTTGATGTTTACCAGTAGAATTCTTGGCTTGTAATACAAGCTGTTCAATTTTTTTATTCATCTGTGGACATTTTCCTCCAATACGTAGCAATTTAAGAAGCTCTGCTGAGCAGCCTGTGACTCAGCCACTCACGTCTGTCTGTGTGGTCTGTGTTCAGGAAGAAGCATGGCAGACCCAACTCAAAATCCAGGGGTTCATTTTGTGGCAAGCAGGAAAAAAGTATTAGCTCAGGCTGCTGGAGATGGAAAAACCAATCAAACCTGAAGGTTGAGGTGTTTGGCTTGAGTATTGATATTGAACTATGACTTCTTTGATGCTCTGATCCAGAGTTTGACTTGCCTTCCTGTCAAGAGCAGCATAAATAGTGAAGAACAAGGCTCTCGCTGTTAAACACCAAATACTTTAACATCTCAGGTGAAAATTCTTAGTCACTAAAAATCTGATGCAATACCTTAGTGTTTCAAAATACCAAAAGTCAAAATATTCCAGGGTGTTGCAATGGGAGGAGGGGATATCACTCAGCAACAATGACTATGCAGGCTCTGCTCCAGGTCAACCAGCACCCCTGCACACAGGAGCGGTGGTCTATCCTACCTCCTGCCATGCTCAAAATAAACATTGCTCTTTTCTGATATATAAACACCATGAAAAGTAGTGTTGTGTGAGCAGAGTGGGTGTGCAATTTCAAATAGACAGCTGAAAGGAAAAAAACTCAAACAAATAAAACCCAACAACAACAAAAACACAAAGAATCCAAAACAAAAAAAAAGGGCCCCAAACCAAAATCACAAAAAAACAGACCAAAACCCAGCTTTTGATCAAGTGTTAATGATGCACTTTGCTGTGCCCACCACCCCACCCATACTGCTAATAGCATTATGCAGTTTGAGAATGCGCTCCCTTTGACTTGTACCCATTCTTTCTTAACAGAAAATGAATTGGAGGGAAAACTATTTGCTAGGACAGACAGAAATTAGTGGTGTGGCATTGTGTGTGTCTGTGTGTGGCAAGGAAACATGCCAAGCTCTGCACAGACTCCTGAGAACTAAAGGAGCATCCAAATGCTCGCAGTATCAAAGCAGCATCAAAGGATCTCCAGAGAGAAGCAAACTTCATAAATAAGCATAAATAATGAAGCTCAGGGACATGTAAGAAAGCTCATCAGTATATAAATAGTTCATTTTGAAATCCTGCATAATAAAACACCATCAGAAAGGGGCAGATCTGTGAATGGTGAGGTTGAGGCCTCGTGATGATCGGGGATCTAAAAGGTAATAGAGGATAGCAGTGTAGGGGATCTGGACTGGGCAATAAAGGTCTACGATAGACACTTGGTCCAGGAGAGTCAAACTTAGCACTGTAAGCCAGCAGAGCCATTTTTCACCATTCTCTAGGAAAACCTAACTAAACAAATTGTTCATCTCTCACCATGAAGCTATTCCCTCAGACATTCCATCTTTGCAGTTGCTTATATCTAAAGCATGTCCTGATTGGTGAGGAGCCCTTTCAAAGCATAGATGTCAGTGTAGGACTCTGGTAACTTACGGGTATCACAAGATATTGCTAAATATTACTTACACAAGAAAATCATAACATTTGAAAGATGTACCTTGTCCTCTTCAGGAGAGATCAGGATTCTTCTCTTCTAGTCCTTTTATTTACACATTTCCTTTTCACTGAAATCTTTCTCCATCACTCCCCCAGCCAAAGCACTTCACCAGCCACCCTACACTGGGTGCAGCGGTTGTCTGTGCTAATACCAGCTAGCAGCTGCCACAACTGCTGCAATGTCAAAGGATTCTGCCCTCTGACACTTCATCCAGCATTTCTTGTTCTAAACAGCTTTAACAAATCAGGACAACTGTGTACTTTACTCTCTGAAACACAGCTTTTTACCTAGGCTTCATCTTATTGGTAGAAAGTATTCAGCACTTCCACATCAGACTTAAATACATCCTGAACAGACAGAGTGGAAAATTGTCTTAAACCCTTTGGCATCCACTTGCTGTCAGTTGAATGTCAAGTCAGGAATAAAAATTGGCAGCTAGCTGTAGATCTCGCAGTCATGCAGCAGGATTTGTGGAGCTGAATTTGCAGTTCAGTTCTTGGCTTCAGCTGTCACTCCATGTACCTCCAATGATGAGCATTCATGCCACAGTGAGGCATTAGAGTTGTCAGATATTCAGAGCTTACAGAAATAACTTCATTTTTAAATGGACTGTCTCTTTTGGTATGAATAATCAGACAGAACAACATACAAAATGCTTGACATGTACTGGGAGCCCAGGACAGCCTCTGACACATGAAAATATTTGGAGTATTTCTGACTCCATTTAATACTTCTCCAGAGTTTCACAGAAAAGTAAATTATGATCTCTCTAATTAAGCCACACACTCCCTTGCTTTGATTATGATTTAATCCTATTTCTTTTAACAGAGATTGTGAAAGCCATTGATCAAACACTTCTGAGGGACCTCAATATAATCTAAAAGGAAAATAAATGCTAAAAGGGAACAAGGCTTTAAACTTTGCTCTTGATAGATATTCCCAAGGCTCAACCATACTTTGGAAATACAAGTAGGTCAAAACTGCCTTCCCTATCAAAAGGATAAACAAAGTCAGCAGAAGCATTTTCCTCCAAACTTACAAGCAACAAATACAGTGTTTTAGGGATAAACAGAAAAGTAGTCATTTAACTTTGCACTTATACTAAATGTTGGGTGTTTGGCATAGAAACATACCTTATGTATAGCTCAGAAGGGTCATGTAGACAAACACGAGCTGTGCTGCTTTGACCCAAGTTCCACCCACCAGTGATTAAAGGGGAGCACACAGCCTTGGCCACTCTGTGGGACCCACTCGCATCTTCCTGAGCACCTGCAGTCCCTCCATAAGGGATATGAGACCTTCCCAGCCTATTCCTTTTAGCATCTATGGACTCGTTCATGAAGTTGTCCAACTCCTTTCTGAACCTGCTGATGCTACCTGCCTCCACAACACATTTCAGGAGGTTGCTACCTGCTGTTCTTAATTTTAAGCCACTCCTATATGTGTGAGCCCTCTTTCCCATACTGTGGGATTTGGTGAATGGCAGTTTTGCACTTGCCTAATCCACAGCTTTATGATTTTATAAACCTCAGTCATGTCTTAGCCAAGTAAATCACTACAGCAATTTTGGAAGATAGCCAGTCCAATACACAGGCTTCTTAAAAAATTTTAAAAAAATAAATCAAATTGCAAGAGTAGTCTTCAAACATAAAATATAAGGGAAACAACATTAGTCATAAGACATAATGACTTGTTAGCAACAGCTGTTACCATCACATTGAGTTCATATTCTCACATATTCCAGTTCAGCTTATAAAATAATTGAAAGGGGAGAGCACATCTATTTCAGATCAGGAAATACTCTGAAATTCTGGGATGAAATCCCAGTGTCACTGAAATAGAAAAATAAATATATATTTTAAGTCTTCCTTGTATAAAGCAAAAGAATATCACTCATTTGCTATAAAACTTGTGCTTGTATGCCAGCTTTCAACAAAAAGACATGGGCACATGCTTAAATACATTCCTTTGGTTCTGTTTTCTCTGTCTGGCTAGCATAACAAACTCTATGGGTGACTCAGGTACAATGCCTTGACTTCTTTCCAAGGAATTCTACACCATATAGACTATGGTATTCTATACCACATACCAGTCCTATATTCCAGTATCTATGCTACTGCAGCCTCTCTAGGTAAAAGATTACTGTTCTAAGCTCAGAGTATATCTGTGCTGCACATATGTAAGTCAGTCAGCCTTCTAGTTCAGAAATCAACTTTAGGAGACAAAACTTCAGAAATTCACCCTTCATACTTATGTGAACCAAAGATTTTTATACATCAGGTTTCTGGTTTACCTAGTTTAAAACACAGATTGGGTTGGCACTAAACCACAAAGAGCAGCAGATAAGAAACTGTATATTTTCTGACAGGTCATTGAGCCGGAGCCTAGCATGCTCATCTTAACAGCTCATTTGTGTCTGCTGTCCTGATGTGCTGACATTTGCTGTCAAGGTTCCTTTCCCGGGCAGCGAGGCGCTTCGCTACTCAACACCCCTGCCCTCATCTGCAGCAGCACGTACCAGCCTCTTTCTTAACTCCTGATGTAAGATGGGTGTCTCTAGAAACCAAAGAAAGACCCTCAAAATCACAAAATTAAGATTACCAATGGCTTCTCTATTATGGAAACTAGACACTTAAGGCAGCACAAGACACAAACTATGAAAAAGGTATTTATTATTTACACAACTGCTATAGTTCCTTAAGAACAATATATACCATTTTTATTTGAAAGGGTCAGTCGTCTTTCAAATACATGAACTGCATAATGCACAAGTGTTGGTAATGCCAAACAGCAGTCACATCACACTTCTATAGTGCAGGCATAAGCAGCGCAAATAAATGATATTTTAAGAACAGTATGGCTGAATATTGTATTTAAACACAGTGTTTGCACTTTGACAAGATTTAGCTAGAAGAGAACAAGGGTTTTGTTCATGCTTTGTTAGGAATGTGACTTTCCCATCTGAGGTTTAAACCCTTTATCTGACATACGAGAATTTTTCAGGCAGACTGCTTTTTGCTTACCAAGTAAGAGTGGGTTTCTCTCCTTCAAACTTCAGTCTTTTGTTTTCCAGTAAACACTGCTTTATAGTACAAGTTCACACACTGGGGTAAATTGGCCATAGAGGTGGTACTTTCCCATCTTACCGTCTTGCACAGAGAAACACTGACATACTAATACATACCAAACTTAGACAACTTGTGATTTATAGATTTAAATAGTGGAATGGGAGAGGGAGACTGTTTCTAAAGATGGAGGGATTACAGGGCTTATACAATTCATACACTGCCAAGGTTGGCTCCTTACTCAATTTTTTTGGTCTAAGTATTTTTTTTTTCTAGTTTCAGAATGGTTTTGGTCTTTAATGGTCATGGTTGTACTTCGGCAGCAAAGGAGAGGAAAATTTTTTTAGTAGTAACACCAGAATTGAATGCAAGAAAAAAAGTAACTGACTTATTTCTCCCACTTTGAGCTTATTGCTGTGATCTTTAAAAAAAAAACACAAAAAAAACCCCAACAAAAAAAACCCCACAACCAACCAACTGGAAGACCAAGTATAGCAGTCATTCTGGCATTAGATCCAGTGTCCAGCACTATTATACTCTAGCATAAAAGCAAGGAAAAGTCCAATGATCTTAGTTATGTTCCCTTCAATTCAGTGCCACACAATTTTATTAGCGTTATTGTCCTTGCTTCTTTGAAAGATACCTGAAAGAAACAAAAGTACAGTTTTTCACAAAATAAGAGAGGCACAAACATGTCTAGTACCTTTTATAAACTCTTAAGTATGAATCTGCTTTCTTTTCTCACTAGCAACACCCTACCGATAGCCAAAAATTAGAAATGTGATTGATACTACTTACGATATTATTTGATTTGAACATTTTCTTTCAATTCCATGATAGGTTATCTTACAGTAATTCAAAGTCATGTTTTTACTTAGACTATAGTAGGCTTTTTAAACAAAAAGGAGGAAGGAAATGGAAATATGCTTTATCCTGAGAGGGTGAAAGTTACATCAGTTGGAAAAGTAGCTATTACACCCTTTAAGATAAAAAGGCCCATTAGATAAGGCACTCCTTCAAATACATTCAAGACTGTAAAGTCAAACAGCACAACCTGAAAAGAAACAGCCCTTACTACCTTCTTTACAGAATCTGAGTTACTCCAGAATGCTTGGTTTTGGATTTTACACTTCTCTTACCACTACAGCTGGAGCAATCTGGCTATGTGGCGACATTGAAGTCTTTGCAAATACTCTAGAAAAAATCTAACCAATTTAACTGACAGTGTGAAACATCCAGTGAATCTCACTGCTTTTAAAGTTTAACATTTGACTTTCTGTCCAATCAGAAACAAAAAAGAAAACCGTATCGAGTTCGCAAGCTGTTCTTTTAAGCACTGAATGTTTTTTGAATAGCATATTGCACATACTTTCTTCACATGTACTGAAACTTCAGGCTGTTGCATAAAAACATTAAGAAGAATTTTGTCCAAACACTTCAGCTAATCATTCTCTAGCAAAAATTAGGATGTTAACTGGTGTCCTAAGCACTCTGAAAACTCTCGTTCATAATACAGCAATTTACATTTCAGAGCCAGTTAATACCCTAATACCACAGAACCTGGAAAGCACCTGAGAACCACACTGTAACACCCCAGACCTCTCGAGTAACCACCAGAAAACTTGTCTTGTAACAAAGAACCTAACATCTGAACTTGACAGCCTAACTAAGGATGGAAAGGGAGGGATTTCCAGGGACTAGGTTCCTTCAAAAATTCTTTTCCCTTTAGGAAACATTCATTAAAACCAACCTGTGGTCCTGAATACTGGAGCTTCATAACTCTAAGTGATGTCAAAGTTCATCAGTTCAGTTGTTTCTGGTCTTTGTACAGACAATCTCAAGCAAAACATGGTGGGGTCAGAGACAGAAGGAAGAAAGAGTTTGGACTTTGTTCTTACCTTTCCCAATGTTTGTGATTCAGCTCCAAAAAGTCATCTAATTTTGCTATTTCTTTGAGGTACTGAGTGAGCTTTAGAAGCTCCTTGTCTTTATCCCGATTTAAATGCGCTTTCATAAAAGGCCTTATCTATACAAAATAAACAGACAGGTTATAACCATTTGCTCTAAGCAAGAAAAATGCTTCTGACTCTCTATCATTTACCACCTAATTAAAAGATATTTTCAGTACTATGCTAAGTTATAACTTCTCTTAGTAGGAGGAAGGAAAACCTTTTCCATCAGTGGCCACATCCAATTTGTCTTGTTACTCATGTCAGGTGGACTGTAGAGTTTTTGCTGTGCATGCCCACCAGGAAAAAATTTTTGTCTTGCACTTCTTCAGGCCTTTCCCTCTCAGAATGATAAAATGATCTTGAATGGACTGCCACATTTCCTCATATTTTGTAGATATTTTTACAGGACACATGAGGGCTTTTCAGCTCTGGTTTGACTTGTGTGGCATCACTGGAACCAGATGCTTTTTTTCAACAAAAAGACTTGACTACAATCATAGCTTCTGTGAAGATATGTCAGATAGTAAGCTTATCAGACAACTGCTTTAAGCTTGGAACACATTATACCTGTGCTTTGTTTTAGTGATTCAACATTCCAGTCTGCAGCTCTGTTAACAACATCTTGACAAACATCTTTCAAATTTACAGGGAGCTCTCTGGATAATCCTCTCCCAGCAAGATCTTTGCTGTTCCTGATTCTTCTAACACTGTACAGTTCCAATTAATATCATTTTTCTAGGTCTCATCACTTGCTATCTCCATCACATCATGGATACTTTCAAAGAAACACAATCTTGGATTATTTTTATTTTTTTAAAAGAAATTTATGAAGGTTATTCTAGTACCATGTTCCTGCACCATCATCTATAAGTAGAAAATTAAGTTACATGCTTCTTATTCAGAAACAGCACTGATAATGAAGCACGAACAGGTTGACAATTTTATAAAATGAAATATTTGCTGTTCTGTAGTCAAAATGGCTTGAGGTATTAATTATTTCCCAGAACAGAATGCTTGCTATTAGATTGGCATACTACCGTGAAGTACCACCGTTTGGTATCTGATTATTTTCTGAATATAATCACTCTTGAGATTGAACATCACATATTTCAACAGTGTCTTTCAGCAGTGCCCAGCTTAATTACAGCTCACAGATATAATTTAAGCAGAAATCATAGTTTCGTTGATTTTGATACTATCTTAAAAGCTCACTTAACAGTGAAACAAAGCTTACTGAATACTATTAGGGAAATATTAGTCCAGACAAACGGGAATCTAAATGAGAAAATAAAATACGCATCTTTGCTATGTTAAGCATAGCAAATGTAACATTTGTGTTATGTTTACACAACGTCTATGTTAAGAATATCCTTTCTTTATGATACAGCAAAGAGGTATGAGAAAACTACTTGAAGTATAAGAAAAAGTAGTACTAAATGAAAATTCCAGTTAAAATTACCTTGAGACCGTTTTGTGGATTCATTAGGAAGTTTCGGCCAATATCATCGAACATAATAGTGTTTTTTTTGCTGTAATACTCTGAAAATTTTCCCCAGATAACACCAAGAGGCTTCACCTGCAAAATTAACATATACAAGGTACCTCAGGTAAATCAGATCGTATGCAGGAGATTAAAGTACCAGTCTATAGGAACTTGAGTCTAAACTCAAATGGACATGCTGAAAAATTAGCAGGTAGTTGGGTTTTAATAAGGGAAAAGATGTGAAATAGTGTAACATATTAAATCCCTCCCACATTAAAGGAAACCTTTCTGCTGGTATTACATTTTCTTGCAAAAGTTATCTATTTGATTTGAAAGTAGCATCATCTAAATGTACTACTCAAAATAAAACATTAATACAGAATTTCAGCAGCGGAAAAAAACCCACACAGTTTTGCTTCCAAGATTCATACGGTTTTCTTGCATGAAAACTCCAGCACAACTTTATTGTTGAACATTTCAAAGGGATATGATAACATGTCAGTTGAATGTAGGAAAAGATCGGGGGGGGGGAAAAATAGGTACTTACATCTATTAGTCCCCTTCTAGGAGTGTGCACTGTTATCATGGCAGCACTGTCCAACATGAAAGTTATCTTGTAGTTTGCATTGGTACTCACTCCAAGCTCCTGCATCAAGAAGATTTATTTTTAAAGCTTCTAATCATGACAGTTTATTGTACAACTGGAAGCACAATTAAAATACATTGTTAAAGGGTGAGCTGCTGAGGATTACCAGACACACATCAGAAATAGGTATCTGGGGGAGATGAAAATTTCTTTTTTACCCAATGAGAACCATAAAAGTCACCATCGTATCAAAAGAAAAAAAAAACCTGACAGGAAGTTATTTTTGCAGTGCTATTATCGGAAACTTAACAACAGATGTTAGCATAAAATCAAAGCAACTGTGCAGAAAAGGCAAAATACAGAGGTCCTGCCCATACCTTCCTGCATAACCTTTTGCAAGTTCTACATGCCTCAACTTTACTCAGTGTCTACAGCAAGGACAGCAACCCTGTACTGTCTGCTCTTTATTCCTGCCGGAAAGCTGCAACAAAGCATAGCCCAGTGGAAGATGAAATACATCTCAATAGTTTATTGATACCATTTCCTCTTACATGTGTCCCAGACAGCCCAAGGTAGTCAGAGATCTTTCAGTTTGCACTTTAAAGGTTTAATAACTCCTGAAACAAAGACTCTAAGGAAAACATCCTTTTTAGAAATAAAAAAACTTTTGACTAGATGAGAGAGCATTGTTTCCATTTCAAATACTTTCCGAGGCTGAAAAGTAACAGTAAAATCTGCTGACATGTTATAACATAGATATTGCTGACAATTTCTAGTGTGTGCAACAGCAGTAATATGCAAAGCTACCTAACGAGGAGAAAATACCCACTGCAACAGCTCTCTTGCAAATATCCAGCCACACATAACTGGTTTGCCTTTATATCAAAAAAATGACTCTTGCAAATGAAAAGTGCTACCCACCTGGGCCAGTGTCTTGTTACACTGCAAACACTAGCTGTTCTAGACTGTTTGAATTCCAGGCATAAATAGATGGCAAAAGAGAGATTAAGTCTGGGTTACCTCCCTTCTTTTTAATGCTGTTCCTGCTTTGTAGTTTAAAACAAAACTTTTAATGTCAAGTATGACTGGGATCATTGTTCCCTGACGAGAAGTGACTTTTAGAGGTGAGCACCTCTGGTGTTAACAGTTTAGGGAGAAACAGCAGTTGGCATCTAGTGGTGGGCATCTCAACTGATCAAGATTCTAGGGTAGACATAGAAAGGTGATGATTCAGTAACATACAGAAGGTCTGGAAAGGTGGCCTAGAAATGTAGAAGGGTGACCTGTGCAGGGGAAACAGCCCAGTTTTGAACAATGGTTTTCCACAAGATTGAGTCCTAACACTACATTGACAGATAAAACATAAACAGAGATGTAACACTGACACAAGAAGGGCAATGTTTGCAAGGCTTAACACTGATTTTACTTGTACTAATAGTTCTGATTGAGATTCTCATTTCTGAGATCACTCTGGGGCAGTTCCATTTGTTCAGAAAAGATGTACCAATTCATTATTTTGAGGAAGAGAACAATGGAAAATGTGCTTTGCTCTGTTAAAACCTGAAAAAAACCCATAAGAGTAGAGATACAAATGCTTCAATTTCAGAAAGTTTTTTCTGAAAAGGCAGTAAGCTTTGATTTATAAGCCCACCAATCAAATAATACAGCAGTTCTTAGTAAGCTCATTAGATTTACAGCTAAGCCTGACTGTAAATATGTTTACCACTAGGTCAGCTGTGCAAAACTGGCTCGTTGCCCAATTTAAGTACGGAAGAAACTAGGATTGAAAAAATAGCTCATACGGATGTTTTAATAAGGCAGAGGAAGCAACAGAACCACACAGCTGTAAGAGGTACAAGATAAATATGAAAAGAGTTTCCTCTTGATAACCTACTCCAGCCTGCCACATCTGTTCGCTCCTTTAAAAAAAAAAGAAAAGGTATTACACTTTAAAGACTAGAACTCTATAATTAGAAGTAAGATGAAAGCAACTATGAAGGCTGTGTGACTAATTTAAGTTTCAGCAGGTTCTGCTAAATTTAGCACCTACTGCTGATAGTTTGTGTGGAATTCTAAAATTACATTTAGTCTAGTTTTGTGACAAATAGAATTTAAATTGACCATGAAGATTTAAAAGGTCAGGTTTTGATTCATGCAAGCTTTCCAGCTTCTAACCCTCTCTATAATGCTGAGCTTGAGCCAAGTCTGCGAACAGCCAACCAGTCTAGAAACAAATGACATATTTTCAGAACAACTTACTTTCATTTTTGCTTCAATCCATTTCATATTAGTAGCAGCTGAAACAAAAAGGAGAAACCAGAAAGAATATCAAAATAAGTCACTGACAGGCAAAAAAGAAAGAAGTCAAGAACTTAACATATGACATTTTTACACAATTTACTTTCAGAAAGATCCATCCTTGTTACAGCTTTTAGGGTTCACTGCCCTGAAGACAAACTTCCTTCATGGGACTTTATTAAAGCTTACTTTTCAAATGAACAGGTAGATAAAGCACTGCATGCACTTAAACCATTTCCTAGATCAGCTGTTAGTGAACCACAGTCTGCAGGTTCATAAGAAGTGGGCTACACATGCTTTGAGGAGCCATAGTGCCTGCGCAGGATTTTCTCCTGGAAGCAATGAGAAGAATACGTAAGGCCTGGTAAGGACAAAGTGTCAACATTGTCCACTGATGTAAGAATATGTGGAAATGTTGTTCCAGACTACAGAAATTAAGTTTTGTAATTCAATTTTAATATGGCACTGGCTAAAGTCTGTTCTCCAGCTGTAGCAGAGGAAGTGAAGCAGCACGCAACGGCAAATGACCAACCATGCCTGCAGACGGGAGTTTGGTTCATTTGGCAGCTCACTACGTATTGTCTGGGTTGAGATTATTTGTACAGATGGATATCAAATGGTGTTTGAATGTTGATTACACAATTTTGTTACTTCAAGCACTTGTTTGTTTGTACAAAGCGACACTCAGTAAGGTGATGTTGAGCTTTATATTGTGATCAGACCCATTCGTGTGAGCAATACGTGGTGGTTTTTCATGTAAAAATTACTGTTTTTCTAAAATAGCTCTAATAATGTGTGAACATTCCTGCTGAATGTATTACAGCTAAACATTCATGCATTGTGTTTAGATCTTGTGACTCACACTAAAAAGCAATATAAAATCCTCCCACCTGGAGTCTCTGCTCTAAATGATGATTCACAATAAAGTCTTAGGTATTGAGTATAAAACTTACACCAAATTACAATATCATAATCCTCATATGCAGATGTCAGGAATTCATGAAGGTATGGCCTCATCAGTTCTACCCCAGTTTCAGCACATGATCTGTGGTCTGAAAATAAGATAAGAGATAAGCAGTTCATTATTGAAGTTTCACTTGAGTTCATTCTGACTTTCCTATCTGTCCAGAGACCTGAGGAGTCTCATAAGGGAAGTACTGGGGCACTTTAAAATCACAATGAATTAATAACAAAATACCATTCCCATTTTAAAGGTGGAGAGAAGCAGCAGAGAGGACATTTTTCTGTTGGTCCTTACAGGTATTTACGAAGTTAGCTAATAGACCCACAGATCTCTGATTTAATTATCTTTGAAGACTCAGTCCAAATATATGCACACATTAGC